>LZPO01097106.1:247823-258462 GCA_001675575.1 Neotoma lepida
TGTGTAGCAGTCCTGGCTGTCCTGGAACTCACTCTGTAGACCAGGCTGGCCTCAAACTCACAGAGATCCGCCTGCCTCTGCTTCCTAAGTGCTGGAATTAAAGGCATGTGCCTTTAGTCTCCATTTTGAAAGTTATTAAATATGGATAACATATTGTCAATTTAAAATAAAGTGAAATGGGATACAATAACACTTCATAATATGTCAGGAATATAATTTTTATCAATTACTTATTAAATCATAATATATGCCAGGTACTATTCTACATACCATAGATGAAGAAGTGACTTACATTATTTCAGAATTGTCATGGAATGAATGTATTTTGAAAGGTAATGTATTACTTCCTGAAGAATTCAGTGGCACATATTTGTTTTCAGTCCTCTTATTCTAGGCAAACAATAACTTCACTCCTCGGTTTCCTGTTGCTGGTAAAGATTTAGATCTGATTTCTCTGGATTCTTCTTCTGAAATAAGCCTCAGTAGAAGAAAACACAGCACAACAGTGCTAATTGCTAAGTAAGATGTGACCCGAGTGTAAGGCATTCAGCATCTAAATACCTGACTGGCAAATTTTAAATTCAACATGACGTTTCTAGGTATAAAATAGTGGTTGATCTCTGACACTTACTGAATTCTGCAAAAGTATTTGTGCTCGAGAGCACACATGTGCACACACACACACACACACAAACTTCCCTTAATTCAATAGTAAGAGCTCCAGCTTCTATCAGTGACAATGTGTACAGCACAAGCTGCAAATGGCCAGCACTGGTGACAAAAGCAGAATCAGTGGAAAAGGTCTCTTTGCAGTATCAGCACCACCAGCGTCTGCTTCAACCCCTGTCCTTTCAATTCAGGCATTACTGGAGTCCTGATTCTGACACCAGAGAAGCATAGAGTCTCTCTACTCCTTCTGCCTCAACATATTTAATTATCTTTTCTATAAAACTGTGTTTGTGATTATCTTTTCTATAAAACTAAACTCAGCATAAGGATGAAAAATAATGTAGTAGGTATTTCAAATGTCAATTAAAAGTATGTGTTTGCCAGTATGGATGCTTGGTGTGTTATTTTGAAACACTAAAATATCCTGCTGCAAACCCCCCCTCCCATGTTGGTTCACTTCAGAGCAGCAGCGCCATCTTCTGGAATAAGTGGGATAAGAAATAATTACATTCTAAAATATCAGAATCCTGAAGAAAATAGATTATGTACATTTGTGCACCAACACAAAAAGGCTGAAGACACATTTTAGTTGCGAATCACCAGGGAGAAATAAGAGGGACCTAATTTCTTGTGTTAACCAGCAACTGCACAAGGACAGCAACCTCTCTTCCAGCAGTGAGACTGTGAGAGCAGCTTGTGTCACCAGAGCATTTCTTAACTTAAAAAAATAAAAATTAAACAGAATTAAATAGAAGCTGTAAGTCTTTCTACCTGTCACTAAACATGAATGTAACACAAAATGGAACCAAGAAATTTACAAAAGAAAAGTGCCACAGCAGACCACACACAGTCAATAAATGATCACATAGACTGGAATCACAGATAGGTTAATTCAGGGCATATGGGGCACTGAAAACAGTCTTGGAAAATAAAGTTTATGAAGAAATAATTTTTTCTCAGAGAAGTTTTGATGGACATAGCTAAATGGAATGCATGGCCTTGATAACAGAAGAGAATCCTTGAGAAGTGCAAAACATGTGAAGTCCCCCGGGGACATAATTAGTACGGCAAGCAGAATTCCAAGATGCCCCATTTAAGATTCTACAGCCAAGATTCAAATGAACCAACACATTTACTTTTGCCCAGTTATTCAATCATAATGCTAATACAGGCACTGCTGTGAAAAAAAATTACAGTAAGTTTACTTTGAGATACCAAGAGCATTGTTATGGTCCTGACTTAAACACAGGAGTCCTTTAAAAGAGAGGTGTACTAATGCTGGTTACAGAAGAGGAAGTCAGAAATCTGAAGTACTGCGTTATAATTAATTGTTGGCTTGAAGATGAAAAGAACCCCCAGAGTTGAGAAGTGGCCCCTGCTGATAGCCACCATGGGTATGGAGACCTCAGTCCCACAACTGTAAAAACTGAGTTCTGCTAACAAAACAAAAAACACTTGGAAGCAGATTTTCCTCTAGAGCCTAATTCTGAGAATTCTTCCTGGATGACACCTTGATTTTAGTCTGTGATGCCTTGATACTTAAACTTTGGCCAGACCATGCTGTATTTTTTATAGAGGATCTACTATATAGCTGCCTGGCCTTGAACTCTTTGTTTAGACAGGATGGCATTGAATTCACCGAGATCCACCTGCTTCTGCCTCTGAATGCTGAGATTAAAGGTGTGCAACACTACACCTGACCCATGCTATATATTTAAACCATAGAATTGTGAGCCAGTATGTAGGTGTTGATTTAAACTACTATGTTTGTGAAAGTTTGTTATGTAGCAATAGGAAATTAATAGTCAGATAAGAGCAGACAGGCTTGAAATTGCTTTCTAAGGAAAGAATTTCTTAAAACTATCCAGCTCATATTTGCTGAGAGGATTATGCAATCTGTCCTTTCTTCTTGCAATGCTCAGTCTTGATTTTAAATAAATGCTTTGGACACATTAAAAGATTAATGTTTTATTAGGTACTAATGATCAGATTTTTCAAAGGAATTACATCATCATCTCATATTCAGGTGCTTTCTTATTTTCCAGTATTTAGGGGCAATAATCTAAGTATTGAACTGTTAATATATGGACATGGACCAATCACTCACATGCCCAATCTATCAGAGAGAATATTAGTTGTTTACTATACAGCCAAGCACTAACCAAATATCAGATCTGCCAAAACAAACAAAGAAACAAACACACACACAAAAAAAATGATGTTCCTGAAGGGAAACAGGCATGAATGAGAGTTTTAAACTGGTAGATTATTCTATGGGGAAGTAGGAAATAAGTTTCACAAAGGTTATTTTTTTCTAAGCATCATCATGCCTTTACTTTTCATTTGTAATTATCACTCTCATATTTTCAGTTGTGAGCCCATCACTCTCAATAGCTTCACTCTTAATGTTGTAAAACTCAGGTGGAAAAAAATAATAAGGAAAACTGAATTTAAGACAAATAACGAAAAATTATTTTGTATGCCCCAAATATATCATGGTCCCAATAGAGATCAGTTACTCTGAGCCAATCACCAAATACTGCATGATCCATAACTGTACTGTAAAAAAGAAACAGTTCATCAGAAGGCCAGATTCAACTAAGCATGTCTGTTTGGATTCATCTTTGTTAATTTTCCTTTCTTCTGCAACTCATTTTTCCTTAAAATAGATACAAGCTTTTAGTCCTTGTCTATTTCAAGTTTGTCATGTTAATCAAAATTCACCGCATTGCTATATCTATGCACTGTAACTCTCCATTTCAACACTTTCCTAAACCAAATTTGGGGGCTGCCGTGGTGGTCTGCCATTTCCAAGCTTGAGAATCAAGGAAATTAGCTTGCCTTCCCATTGCCCACTTGTGCTCCTGTGTCACCACCTAGTCACAGAATGAGACGGACATGCAGCCACCCCAGCAGAGCTTAGTGTATATCAGTTTACTCCCAGCCAGTCACCACACTCATGCATGGAATCAATCTTTATTGATTGCTGTTTGCCTAGGAGACTTTGCGGCTTGTTGTTAGACAGAACTGTTGTTATCATTGCTAACTCACACTTCCCTTTTTACTCACAATTAAGGTCTTTAAAGAGAAGTTCAATAACCACAAGGGCTAGCTGGTTAAGAAGCCACAAAAGAAGGGGAAGATGTTTCTGTACATGCAAGAATAAATTACAATGCTCCTTTGACTCCCTCAGCTGTTTTAGGAGAATTCAAGTGAAAGGAGTAGGAGAAAGAAAACTTATTGTACCTTACTCTAATGCTCCCAGAGTTATTGCCTTGTCATGTCCCTGTTTTATTTGGAACTGTCATGCTGAGCTTTACTGAGAATTACAGTGCTGGTGGGAGGATTTGATAAAGCTTGTGTAGCATTACCTTTCCCTGAGTTCCAGGCTTTAGTTTTCTTTTCATTTCACCTGGTGTCTATCTGAATCAAGCACTTGTGATTTTCTTATATCCACCAAAGGATTATAGCTAAATAACTTTATTAAAGGCCAGTGAACTGAAGTTCAATTCTCTCACAGTCAGACATACTTCATGGAATATGTGAAAGCTTTAACATACATAAACACCTCTGCAGTGTGATTTCTTTTTCCAGTACACTTGCTAAGAGTGCATATAGTTGAACCTTTTAAAAGTATTATTAATACTCTAACAGATAGCTAGTAAATCCCAATGTCACACAGCCTTTCAGGTCTAAACTGAGGCAATAGCTTGTACTTGTTGATTTCTCTCTGATGACAGAGAAGAGATAAACTGCTACTCTAACTGAATGGCTCAACTACTGTTAATGGTTACTGGTCCATGTATTTCTGGTGTGCCATTTCTCCAAGGTTATTTGGGTACCACCATCAAAAGTACCCCCAAAGCCAATTTAAGCAGTATTCTAGCAATTATACATCTCCATTAACTCGCTCCGCTTCTCCTTGTTAGGATGAGGATTGCAGCACATCTACAAGGTCCTCAAATGTTTCCTGGCTTGCACTATTAAATTATATTTAGTGTAATTTCGGTGCTACATGAGGATTTCTGAATTTCAGTCCTCCTAGCATCAGAATATCATACTTGATGCACACAGCACCATTTCATATGTGTAATTAGAAGAAAATGGGCATTCTTTCACAAGTGTAGGCAGTTTAGGGACTATACTGTCTCAAGCGATCATTTATATTTACTCCCAGGAAACAAAGACACACCCCCTGTAGGGAGGGAGTCCACATAATCATAACTGAAGCCTGACATACTTCATAGCCTTTAGAAACATTAGTGTGCCCTGAAAACAATGCTTTGTAAGAAAAAAGGTGTGTTCTGTAGCACACTAGCAGTAACATCACCTGAAGTTCTCAGAAATGGAGACCCTCAGGCCTATCACAGGCCCTCCAGATCAGAATTTGTATTTTCTTCACTCAAGTTCTCCTCCTGGTTATTTCCACATATATCAAAATTGAAGAAGTGTCTTGTGGCACATGCCTGTACTCTGAGCACTGGAGAGGCAGAGGCAGGGTGACTGCAAGTTTGAGGAGAGCCTTAGCTATATACCAAAATCTTGATTCAGAAAAAGAAACATTCAAGGAGCAGTAATACCTCTCTAGAATCTGTAGCTGGATACGTTAGATAAATAACTTCAGCCTCCTGAGGAAGACTTTCATGATTATATGAATTTCCTAACATCTAGGTCCCAAAGTTAATAATAATCATACATTTGAAAATGATATGGGGTCTACCTACAGAATGTTAGCTGCTTTTGCTTTTCAGTGACTCTGACCTTACCTTTGCATTCCTGGCAGAATGTTAAAAAGAGAGAAAGAGAGAGAAAGAGAGAGAGAGAGAGAGATATTAGACATGGTAGTACAAAGGATTATTCCTAGCACTTTAAAGACTGAGGCAGGAAGGTCATTCAAGGGCAGCCTGAGTAGTACAGCATGGTCCTGTATAAAAAGAGAAAAAAACCCTGTACTAAAGATATTCAACATTTATAAGATGATTACCACATGTCAGGTACTCATCTAGAACCCTACACAACTTCCTGAGGTAAATTTTACTGACCTCTGCACAGGTTTGCACCAGATCCTCTGCATATTTATCATGGTGTCCAGTTTAGTGTTTTATGGGATTTCTGAGTATGTAAACAAGTGCATCTCTAATTTTTGTGACTTCTCTTGTGCTGTTTTCCTTATTTCTATTTGTTTTGTCCAATTTCAAAATGTTAGTTTTTTTGTTTGATGTTATATTTCATTATTTTAAAAAAGTTTACTGTGCTCATTTTATAGGAGACAGAACCCAGGCAACTGTCCTCAGAGACATTTTCCTAGGCCCTACATCAAGCTGTTACTCTTTCTGATACAGTGGAAAAATATCTTTATGCAAATCTGACAAACTTATACAAAAAGATGAATACGGCGCCCCTTCATTGAGATACTGGTATAATGGGGAGAGCTTTCAAGGAATTTTTTTCCTCAGTTGGGTTGGAAAAATATTTTGTAAATTTGGGCACTCTCCTCAGAACAAGCTGTGGCTCCAAGCTTATAGCATGTTGGTAGAGTCACAAGTATCAGCACACCTGTGCCCACACATTTGAAAGAACATGATGCAAAGATCGCAGAGGAGAATTTCATCACATCTCATGATTTCCTTAGTGCACCACCTCTCACCTCACTCTTAAGTGATGCATAGCCATCAAGACAAATCTGTCTTCTCTCCTCCACACACTTGAAGTAGATGTACTCTGGAAAAGGACACTTACCACCTGTTCCCTTCATTATTATTCCTGCTCTGAAATGAAAATTTGCATGTCCAGTTATATTCCTGGCATATACTTGGTACTTAGATCCCCAAACTGTATGTGAGCACAAATATAGGAATTGCTTTATCTGGACCAACAGAATATGTTTTTGTTCTCAATCTCCCATTAAGCAGAAATTACAATACCAGGCCTGGAGAGATGGCTCAGTAGTTAAAGATCACTTAGTGCTCTTAAAGAGAAGCCAAGTTCATTTCCTAGCACCCACATGGGTAGTTCACAACCACCTGTAACTCCAGCTCCAAGGGATCTGACACCCTCTTCTGGCTCCTGTGGGCAACTTCACTCAGATATACATATTGCAACACACACACACACACACACACACACACAATTTTTAAAATAATATAAAATTTTTGAAGAAAAGTATAGTGCCAGACAATCCACAAAGGCAGGTGTGGCCTGTGGGGATGTTCTTTTCTTGTCTGCTTGTTTCCACTTGGACATTCACTTTACCACTCATTGGTTTGGGTAGTTCAAAAAACATTTTTTTGTATTTATTAGTTTTAACATTTTCCCATACAATATATTTTGATTTTGTTCCATCCTTTCCACAAACTCCTCACAGATCCTCCCTACCTCCTTACTCACCCAACTTCATGTTTTCAAAAAAAAAATCCCCAAATCAAAACAAATTTTAAAAAAACAAGAAGACAAAAAAAAATGAAACAAAACAAAATAAAAAACAAAACAACAAGAAAAAGCACACAAAAACACTTTTATTCTATTTTGTGTTGGCCAACTACTCTTGAGCATGGGGCCTGCTCTACAGTGTGGTAGATATACCCAGTGACACTCCATTAAAGAAAACTGATTTTCCCATTTCCAGTAGGCATCAGATGCAAATAGCTTCTTGGTTAGAGGTGGGACTTTGTCCACTTCCCTGGAAGTACTGAGATTTTTTTTCTGGTTTGAATCACTGCAGATCTTCTGAATGCTGTCACAGTCTCTGTGAGTTCATATGTGTATCAGTCCTGTTGTTCCTGGAATGTGCTTTTTCCTGGGAGTCATTCACCACCTCTGGCTCTTACAATCATTCCACGTCCTTTTCCTCATAGATCCTTGAGCCTTGAGGAGAGGGGTTTGCTAAAGACATTCCATTTAGTGCTGAGTGCTCTAAAGTCTCTCACTTTATGCACATTACTTGGTTGTTACCACTCATTTTTTAGGGTTTCACAATACACTGTTTGAACCACATGCCTCCAAAACAAACCATTGTCAAATGTCTTAGCTATTTATGCCAGGCCTATGCCACTGTCAAGTGTATGAAACATATTCTGATGCTCCAACCATAACTCTGTGACAGGGTCTCAAACCCACCATTCTTATTATAGAGAAACAGCTTCTGACTTCCTGTGTTCTCATCTCAAAAGGGAAGAAATAGACATGAATCATCAGTGTCCTCTATTTTTGGATATCTACATGAGATTTCTGCTTGGGATACTAGCAAAAACAGGGCATTAGCATGTTCCAAAGACCTTTTCCCTGGGAATACCTAAACCCACTTTGTGGTAGCTTCTTGACTTTCCCTAACTAATTTTTAACATCTGTCTACAGTTAAGGGCAGTAAAATTTACTGATACATATTAATTTCTCCAAAACTAATTTTTATGCTCTAGGCTTTTCCATTCCTCTCTAAAGGCTAACCTTTTGGAGTCCAAACACCAAGAACTCAGTCACTTCTGCCTGTTAAGTCATTGAACCTAGCTACCCAAACACAGGATGTGTAATGGCAGGAGGAAGTACAAGAGAATGCCATATATATTAACATTCCAAAAATACTAAAAATATTTTTCTGCTGCATATTTAAATACTATGGAATTGTCTACCTTTTCATCCCACCTCCAACTGCAATGAAAAGCAGCAAAAATGACGTGACAGGGACTTGTTTACACCATAAGATAAAATGAGGAAGCATAAGCCTCAATTCCAAACTGATTCTACCATGCCAACCACTATTTAATTTTGCCTTCCGAAGAAACAGACAAACTTGTGTTTCCTTGGTGCCCTTCATTAAGGTTTCAGTAAGCAAGACCTTCTAATCTGAAAACTTCATATACATTATCAGTGAGAGGAACCTGAAAGGAAAACTTCCCTTCTGGTTTGTCCAATTAATCTTGGCAATAACAAGAGTTGGTATTTTTGAGTATCAATGATATGGCAAGTGCCCTACTGATCCTTTTGTTTCCCTTTATTGCCCCACAAGAACCCATGAGTGTATTATTTCCTTACTTTTTCCTATGAGAAATATAACTAGTTTTTAGAAATAGTAGAGGTAAGCAGATGTTTCTGAAATCCAAAATTAAATTCATTTCACAATCACTGCATTCTATTGCAAAGCAGGAGAGAAGTAAATGCCACAACTGATGTGTCCTCTGATTAAGCTGAAATTGGAACACATTTGTTGTCCCCTAGAAGAGCAAGGCCTATATGAATCAATTGGATGAGCATACTTCACATGCTAGAAGAGTAGTGTCATTTCGATAACCTGGAAGAACCTAGATAATCGTTTAATGGTATATATGGGACGGTCCTTTTAAGGGTGCTTGAGTATCATATAAACTTTAGTAGACACAAAACAAAGATTTCTGACTCAAACATATTGTGATATGATAAGCCTTCTTTAATTTAAATCTATAGTAAAAACATGAAGATATCCAACCACTTTCAAATAGATCTCAGGCCTGAAAATAGAAATTAAGATCCAGAAAAAATATACACATAACCAGAACCAATAAAAGACTAAGAAAAAAAAGTTAAATGTTATGTATATGCTCATTTCTCTTATACTTATTTATGTTATTCTGTAAGTCTTAATGTATTTTATTTCCTCACCATCATTTCATTCATAATATCTCACTGCCTTATTCTTTTATTGACAACTGTTTTTGTTCCAAAAGCTATCACTATTACATGACAATTAGCTATGTAAGGAGTTGAGTCCAGCTAGAGTCAGGGGAGGCCTATAATCCTGTTACAAGCTCCTTTGTCTCTAGCTATAATTGTTGCTCTTGACAAAATGCTCCTTATGGGAACTAAATGACTAACACTTCTATAGCACATAAAGAAACACAACTTATGCTTAATTGGGAAAACATGAACTAATGCTTAAGAGTCATCTACTCCAGCCCATGGGGCCCATAGTGCTCAGTAATGGCAGTGCTTTAGTCCTCCACACAGCATGGGTTTCTTTCATTGCTCTGTTTTCCTACATTTCAACTCTACTTGCTGAACATAAAAGATCTCCATAAGAACACTTCATTTCCCCAGCCAAAATGAATTTATAATTACAAAGTGACGGGTTGTTCTATGTTGTATTTAAAGTGCTTTCAGAACTTGGGTTGCCCTAAAAGTGATCCCTTTGAATTTTGATGTGAACTTGTTGGTTTTAATCATTGAGTATCTGTTCTTTTTTTCCAGCCTCCTTCCCCATGGTGTCTCCCCTTCTGATGACTTCCCCACTGGAGAGATGTAATAGTAGCATATGTAATTATCCAATACACATTTCAAAGAAAATTTAGAGTAATTTAACAATCACTGATATTTAAGCAGAATTTCATCTTGCAACTTCACAGGATTTAAGGAGTTAACCCTTTTGGTTATTATTATAAAGAGCTTTCAAGTTTTCAGCAAGAAGAGAGTATGTATTGTTATTATTATTGTTGCTTTTTCCCTGACTCCCATTCACTGGTGTTTAATCTCATTAGATTCTTCGGTGGATTTATAATTCCCTCTAAAATTCTATTTTCATTCTTTTTTTCATCAAAAAGGAGAAACTTAATAAAATATTATAGACAATTCAGGATATAGATATTTCAAAAACTAAATGCCCTAACACTAAATACACAAACACAAACAAGGGGCTTAATGATAAAGAAAATTAAATGGCTTTATCAAGGTGATGCAAGAACTCATCACACTCCTTATTTTTCTTCCTTCCTTCATTCAAAGAATTGACCTCATTTTCCTGATTCTAAAATCCTGCACCCCTTTTCAAATTCCCAAAAATGAATATCATATATTCAATGAAGAGATGCAATCATTAAGGGTGATAGATGTAAAATATACGTATTTACTAAGATAAACAATTTACAATGACATCAAGTATTGCAGACCTTACTGTTTTCAAATGCATAGAATCAAAGTGACTTTGCAGACAGCAACATTCACAAGC
>LZPO01097106.1:262196-280407 GCA_001675575.1 Neotoma lepida
ATATAGTGAGTGTGTGACCATAGCTATAGATTTGCCCAGAATATTTATTAGTTAAGATTGTTGCCCCATAGGTTAGCTTTCTGTTACTGCAAAAATATTTGCGATGATCAAATTGTTACAAAAAAAAGATTTAAGCTATAACAATAAAGGTTTACTTTGGCTCAGTTTTAGATAGTTTGGCCCATGGTTGTTGCTTTGGGCTTGTGGTGAAGCAACAAATCATGGCATGAATGAATGGAAGATTATAACCACCCACTTCCTGGATAGAAAGTAAAAAAAGAGAAGACAAAGAACCTCAGGTTCCACTCTATTTCAATGGTGTACCCTCAATTATTAGAAGCACTCTCACTAGGGTCCATCTCTTAAGAGATCTACCACCTACCAACAACATCATGCTCATGCTCAAGAGTAATATTTTACCACATGGACTTTAAGGGGACCTTGGTACAAAACACTCAGCAAATTTAATAGTATCAGCTTTCCCTCTCCCCTGCTATTATGCTTTTTCAATGAATTCTATGGTCACCCTGTTATAAAATGTGACATTTTCGGGCTTGTGTGCAAGCTAGAGATAAGTTTTTGTTTGTTTGTTTGTTGGTTGGTTTTTTTGGGGGGTTATCAATACACAAAGTTAAAGGATGAGATCATTCCAATGCAGAGTAGGAAATGACAACACAAAGAAAAAGATAGAAGATGAGGATGAGAGAGAGAGAGAGAGAGAGAGAGAGAGAATATCTAGATATCTAGACAGGGGAAGACTAATACAGAATATTATTCTAGAAATCAAAGGAAGGTTTGCCCAAGAAATTTCCTTTAAAAGAGTATAGAACTCAAGAAGAAAATAGCTTTCTACTGAACTCAGAGAGAGTCAGTATGTACTAAAATACTTACCATGTAGAAAACTACTCAAATTTCTCATAAGAATTTGAAATAAGCAACTTCTGCTGCTATAACCAAAAATTCTGGCAGAAAGTACCTTAGTTACTTCAAGACTGCTAAAACAAAAATTCCACAGACTAGGTAGCTTACACAAAATAAATTCATTCCTTACACTTTTGAAAGCTGTAAAGTACAGATCAAGGTATATGGTTATTCGCTTCCTATAAGGGCACTATTCCTGATCTGCAGATGGATAGCTTCTTCCTGTTTCCTCACGTGACAGAGGGAAGGAGGAAAGAAGATGGAGGGAGGAGAGGGAATATGAATGTATTATCTCTAGTAACTATTCATTTTTGATGCTGGGCATAGAAACCAGCCTTGTGGAAACTGGAAAGATTGCTCACTGGTTAAGAGTATTGGCTGCTCTTCTAGAGGACCTGGGTTCAATTCCCAGAACCTAAGTGATGGCTCACAACTGTCTTTAACTCCAGTTCAGGGATCTGATAACCTTTTCTGGCCTCTGCAGTTATTGGTATGCATGCAGTACACAGACATACATGTAGGCAAAACAGTCATACACACAACATAAAAAAATAATCTAGTCTCAAACACACTAAACACACACTGTATTCCACCTTCTTCATGTCTCCTTTCATAATCTCATAATTTGATAATGAGTGGCCCAGCATTATGACTTAATGACTTCTCAAAGGTGCGCTTACTAATACAATTACATTGGGACCTAGGACTCAACACATGGACTTTGAGGAGGCACAGACATTCAGTCTATAGTAGATGCCCAGCTTTTAAAAAAATGTGATTATTTTTTGTAAGCTACAACTTTCATTTCAGGAGCTATGATACAAATCAATTCTTCTTTCTGAAACAGAGCACACATTATAGCTCTAACAACATTATATACTCAGTGTGATTCTTCTCCCTTGCTTCAAATGATATACAAGGAGATGTTTCTTTGTCCATAATTCCCTCAAATACTGTCTTCTTTTAGATTTTACTGCTTGCTATCATCCTTGAGTATAGAGAATTCAATTTGAAAAGTATCGCCCTTCCTACTGTTTATATGTACCTAACAACTAGAATTATTTCCCCCTATCATTCTTACATTTTTCTGTCATTTCCACTGCATCTTACCAGAAAAAAAGAACAACCAAAATCATCCACAAAGAAGATACTAATCTCTCAGTTAACTATTTGCTTTCCATCAGCAAACATATAATGTGTATAATGATTGGCAAAAAATACATGAAATGTAGTAAAGGGGTATAAAACTTTCCCCCTCCCTCATACTGAAACAATTACAGGGTAAAAAATAGTCTTATTTGTCATGTTTATTTATACAAACACAAACAATTCCCTGAACAATAATTTATATGTATTTCCTAAGAGTTTGAAGCTCAACCAAATAAAAATTGGTATTATATAATCTCAATTTTAAGTGACAATTATCTTAAAATCCATAGTTCATCTATGTTGATGATACTGAAAACAGAAAAGATAAATAAGGGAAAGAAAATAATCAAGCTTTCTCTTCTAAGATTAAATATATTGGGCATAGTTTCTGGCAAACCACAGGGTTAAAAACTGAAATTCTGTAGCTTCTTTAAAACTGCCAGCTCCCTTCCTTTTTAGTATAAATAAGAGCACTTCTGATAGAATGAGAGCAATCTGATTGGTTTATCAGGTTCCTATATAGGGTCCAGAGTAAATAAGATGTCTGGTGCTGTACTTGGAACTGGGAGCATTGATGAGCTTGAGACAATGAAGGCAGAGCTCACTCACGCAGCTGACTGGCTGTTAACATGACCTCTGCAATATGCCTATCTATTGTTTTCACAGATTCTGAGTAAAGTCTTTCCTCTACTGGTAGATCAATTTTTACTTGGTTCAAAAAAAAAAATGATCATCTAACCCCAGATCACTGTAGACTGAATTCCAGCTCCTGGTTTCTTCCTAAACAGATTTCACAAGTCAGTGGTTAAAAATAAAACAAGTAAAGGTGTTTAGAGTCCATTTGAGCCTCTAGCAAATCTTAAACACCAACCGAAGATATCTGGGTTCTATCTATTCTGTAACATCTAGCTTTGAGCCATTGCCTTATGTTACACAAGACTGGTATCCTTCCAAATATATCAGAAAGGAAAAACAAAGAAGGGAGGGGAAAATAATCATCCAGAGACCGGAATTTCACTATAATTTAATGTATTCTTTAAGTATAGCTGGGCTTATTTTTATAAATTATTGGTTTTTTTCCCTTTTTCCCTAGTACCTTAGCTGGGTTTTTCATTTCTTTAGGATTAATGAAGCTTTATTAAGGTGGTTTGCAGAACAGCTACACAAGGTTTTTGTTTGTTTTGGGGTTTTGTTTTGTTTCTTGACACCCAACTTAGAATAATCTCATCCATTATAAATTAATTTAGAGAAGATTTTCTGCCTTAAGTTCTGAATAGTGAAATTAGTTCAATAAAGTTATACACCTCAGCTAAACTTTCAATGTTCTAAGGAATCAATGTTATTGGAATGTGCTAGAAATAATTTTAACTTGTGAAGCAGGACAATATTTCAAGACATTGATGAGTTTTTTCCCTCCTTATAAGTTCCTGTGATCCCATTATTCTGCTTCTTACTATTCAGTATCCTTAAGGAGAAGATAAATTAACTATCAAAGTTAAATAATTTCCTCAGAGAAACAAAAATAAATAGCAGACATGGTATTTCTGAAAATGATAATTTCAATCACAGAAGCCTCAATAGGTAGACAAATCATTTTCCTCTGCTTTTCATTATAAAGACTTCTCATACATATTAAGATCCAGACATTTAACAGGCTTAGACTTGGATAGCAAAGAATAAAAAACTGAGGGAAGATTGTAAGCAGGTAGGTATGAGGAGTTAAGACATTTGTTAATGTAACTAATTTCTCACTGCTTTGAGTTCTAGGAGTGTAGCAATGAATTAATACAAGCTAAATCCTCTCTCTCTTTCCCAGAGATATACAAACTAGTAGAGTACAACAACCTAGGATAACACGGTAAAATGTTTAAGCTGGTATATGGCAATAAATGTGTGCTTAATAGGGATAATCCAGTGGAAGATCAAAATTAGTTAGAATATAGAATGGACACTTTAATTAATCATGTATTGGGATAAGGGGAATACAGAGTTCATAGCCATCATGATCAGAGGACATCATAAGAAATTCAGATACATCACGGTGGAGCCCAGCAACAAGAATGACATCCAACAGTCAGATGGATGAAAGCTCTTCAAAGAGTGATGATCAAAGATGAAGCCCTGCACATCACCCTGATTCTTTTCTGCTAATGTCACTGTACCTACCTGATACCAAAAATAATTACCCTAATCCACACATCCCAATCACAAGATGGGACCTAGTCTCCCAAGTTGTGAAACTGATCTAGTCGTGCAATGATTTTGACCAACAGAATGAAACACAGGGGTGGTATGCCAGCTCTGACTTTGAACCTCAGTAAACTATTTGCCCTTTTGTATAGTCTTTTTGGAGCCTTTCCATAACCACATAAACAAGCACAGACCATCCTACTGAAGGATGAAAGATAACTTACAGGAAAATACAGTTAGCCCAGAAAAACAAACATGGACCAGACTCTTGACATATGACTCACCAGACAAATCAGTAGTTCTTTAGATATCCAAATTAACCCAGCAGGAGCAATGACGAACACCTGCCTGAGTACTTGTGAACAATAATAACAAGTTTAATTTTTAAGCCATTTATTTCTGAAGTGGCTTGTTGCACAGTGACAAATTACACACATCTATGAAAATATATGCATTCTGTGTAAGTTATAAAGGATCTTCAAATCCCTCTCTGCACAGTGAAGAATAAGGAGATAGAAAGTACGGAAATACTTGACTTTAAATTCTGAGTTGACAATAGGCTACATGATCTTATGTATAATATCATCAAATGAAATTTTTGTGAACTAAAGTTCAATATGAAAGGTAAAAATTCACAAACATCTGAGTCACAATTGTAAATTAAAAACCAGTTACACTGCTGCTATAATAATTTGAGTTTTTCTAGTGAGACACCTGCTCCAGAGAAGTCAACGTTGTCATTAAATAGCTATGAATTTCAAGGGCCGTGGCACCTGGTATACCTCACAATTCTAAACCAAAAAGGAATTATTTCAAGAAATCTGTAACTGTTGTTTTCATAGCTTTTATTTAATTTTAAGGAATGTTATTCTTTACTATACTTTGGATAGCTTCTAAAAAGAAAAAAATGTAAAATTAACTGTAGAATACAATGAAGATCACATAAACTATAATAATATCAAGAATGCTACTGATTTCTTCATCATTTCCATGTATGTGATCAAATGTAGAGGTTGAAAAAAAAGCCTTTAGGGCTTGATGGTGGAAGGTATGCTTAGCATGTGTGAAGTACTGGATCCGGTTCTCAGCACTACTAAAAAAAGTCGGGATGCACCTTTGTCATTGTTTATTCAAATAATATTAAAGTACCTCTTACCCTCAACTGAAAACTTCCATAAAAGAACTAGAAACTAGGAGCCACAGGGAACACACTAGGTTTCAAATGGCATCCCCCAATGTTAGAAGTTAGAAGCAAATCATTTAATAAAACTTGGAACCAAATCAGGAATGATGATTCAAAACAAACAAATGGCAGGATAACAACAGATAAAATTTGAAAGATGTCTCTAAATAATATGGTTGCAATATTTGCTACAATATTTATAAAAATTGCTGTTCCTATAATCTACTAAATTTGGGGTGGTTTGTTATTAACCAACTGATAACCAGAACAGAGGTCTAAAAGTGCCCCCTCAGTGTTGTCATGGATATCATAACTTCCTCTTCTGGCCAGAAAGGAAGCTGGTAAACAAGAAACATCAAAAGCAATAGGCACTTAACCCACATAGGACTACGTACTTTTAAATTAAAGTTAAATTATAAGTTCAATTACTCAGCTCAGTGCACTGAATTGAATTAAATTTACTTTATTGAGTTTATAAGGTTACAAATTCAATTCAATAGCTGTATTTCAAAAGTTCAATAGCTACATGTGGCCCAAGGCTATTCTGTTACATTCTGTAGACAGAGGGTTAAATTTCCATCTTCATGTAAGTTTCCTCTGAACGTCAGTGTTTTACCGGTGTAATGTTAACCATACATACCTGTATCTTTACTTTAAAAAACTTCTCAAATAAACTTTGATGATAGAAGCCCTTGGCTTGTTTTACAATTACTAATTTCAAAATAGACTATAATTTAGATGTTAGATTAGAATGAAGATTACACCGATAGGCACCTTATCACTTTACTATGTGCTCAGATCCAAGTTAAGTTCTTGCCATTAACGAAAGTTACAAACATCAGTAGCTAAGCCAGTGCATCTTACTCTTGAATTTTAAGGTTCTTGTTAAGGTTCATACAAGAACTGTTTTATTGGTTAAATCTATGTAAAAGATATTATAATGAACCTTCTCATTTTTATAATGTTGGTCAGAAAACAAGCAGAAACAAATGGTTATCTTGCTGTATTCAGTAGTCTTAGGAAGAAGCTATAATTATAAAGAAAATTTGGAAACTTCAGATCAATCTTTTAGCCCCATGGAAAGAGAATGCTTTGGTAACACAAAGAATAAGGCACATACCATGGAATTCAATTCTTGTGATGGGACCAAAGTTCTTTTTTTGGTGAAGTATTTATAGTATTTCAGTAGTATTTCTATCATACATTAAAAGAATAATGCTCTAAATCTAAAAATCATGAAGGTACATGATCGTAAGTCTTTGGAAAACAGGAACTATAAATGGTTTAGAATATGATTTGTTCACAAAGGAGAATTGTTTAAAATCTTCTGAAATTGACTGAATAATGCTATCAAATCAAATATGTCACTAATACATAAAGTAGCAGTATAATAATGTCCATACAGGATATATATTATATGTTTATTTTGGCTAAACATAAGGCTCAAAAGAGGCTGTGTATTTAATCCTACTGTGCTTATATAATCAATAACAAAAAAGAAAAATTCCATAGTGGAGTATGGGAATAGAACACCTTCAACTTTTAATATGGGAAGAATGTGAAGAGGACTTACAGCAAAGTAATAAAAAATGATTAAAATTTTAGAAATAGGATTTAGGAAAAAAGGTTAAACAATTTGACATTATCAAAAACTAAAGAATAGAAGGGCAGGAGATATTTTAATAATAATCTCCAAAACATGAAGGCTTATGTCAAAAGAAATGAGTGTCTATCCCTGGCACTGACAGAATAAAAAGAAACAGTGAAATAAATGTAGAATTACTATTTTCTGGGGAATGCTGTGATGCATTCTGCCACAGGCTTACAAAACACGAGTCTCAGGTTATAGATGAAAATATTTTAAAGTTACATAAAGTTCGCTATCAAAAAAGAAAGGCAAGAGCCTTTGTAAAAGCCCCTTCCAGCCCCAGCTCAGTATGCAGAGCTAAGTCTAACACTGGGCCAACAAGGAAGTATCAGAATCTCCCTTCACTCTTCTAAGATAATCTCATGCAATCCAAATATTTGCCTTAGTAATCACTCTCTACTACCACAACTACTAACCTACTTTTTTTTGCATCTATGTATGTGACATGTGGGGTAGGAAATGTATTTGATAGTGCATATGTGTAAATACTGTAGACAGGCACCAGGATATCTTTCTAAATTGTTTCCCCATGCTATTCTGTTTTAAAACATAATTTTTCACTAAACCTAAATTTCAATGTTTTTCTAGACTACCTGACCAGTGTACCCCTGGAACCTGTTTGTCTCCAAACCTGCAGTGCTGAGGTTATTATAGGTATGTACCCCACACTCTGCTTTTACATAGGTGCTTAGAATCCAAACTCAGGTCCCCATGCTTGTACAATAAGAACATCCACTAGCTATACCCCAGCCTTCAATCAACTTTTTATCCAAGAAAACGTTCATAAAGTACAGTTAAAGGAAGGAGGAATATAAGATAATAGAGAAAGAATCAAACATTTTGAATTGTTATTTCCCAAAATTTAAACACTGCACAAGTGTTGAAATAGATATAAAGTCATTGAAGTTAGATGAAAAATGATTTAAACTCAGCCACTTCTGTGTTCTGAATGAATCCTTTCCTAATTCATAGTAGATGTGTAATCACCAATGTAATAGTGTTGGGAAGTGAGGCCTGTTGGGAGATACATGGGTCATGAGAGCTCTACCTCATAAAAGGCACTACTAATAGTACCACTATAAAAAAAGGGCTTCTAGAAATGAGCTGCTCTCTCCACAGCTCTTCTATCATGAGGAGAGGTACCATTCTTCCATTCCAGAGGATGCAGCATAGAGGATGTTATCTCAGAAGCAGAGAAACTGAGTCCTGAACTACTGACACCCTGATCATGGGCTTCCAAGACTCCAGAACCGGGATAATGTTCTTTGTAAAGTATCTAGATTCAGTTCTTATTTGTATAACACCACAATAGGCTGAGATAACCATTCATTTGATAGAATGACTTTTACCCAATTTTGTTTTTGCTAATTCAATCAACAAATATTAGGCAAGAACTCAATATAGTGCAGGTACTGCAGTCTCCCAGAGAAACATCAATGAACAAAACATAACAACCTCTGCCCTCATGAACCTTATTGGAAAGGTTTTAGATGTTATTTCAGTGACTCTGTCTTTTGTTCTGAAAATATCACTAGCGAAAGAATGACATTATCTAACATTTTTAGATGATTACTCTAGATTTTAAGTTAAGAATCAGGAATAAACAGAAGAAAAGTGAGGTAGAATATTCAGGTAAATGACTATCACAAACAATCCAGTCAAGATGTGATGGTTCATACTAGAATAGTAGCTGTGAATGTGCTGAGAAGTGGTCTGATTCTGTAAGTATGTTGAATCTAGTTTCAACAGAATTTATTGATGAACAGAATTCAAAGAATGATAGAGAAGCCAATACAAGTCTTATGTTTTGTTTCAGAGAAACTAGAAAAATAGGATTGTTACTAACTAGGGGGAAGGTAATGCCCCCCATTTTAATCAAATGTTTGATATGCCTAAGGATACAACACAGAGAAGGTAAGGAAGTAATTACATGAACTTCACGTTCTTGGACTTGGTTTTACTTACCCATATCTTACCTGTATAACTATCTTTAATATATATAAGAACCAAATCATAAAAACACATGCCACATAGTAGGCAATCAAGTAAGTGAGTGGCAACCACCGTCACTACACAGCAAAAGTCTACTAATGTCAGTAGGGGAGATAAAAAGAAAACAGGGCAAATGACTAATTAATGATGGTCAGATTCATGCTGCAAAACAAAAGTCATAAAATCCCAATGGCATACAAAAACAAACACGTATTTAGTGGCTGTCCGATTAATTGATCTGAACTAGGCTTTGCTTACTCATGAGTGGGCCACAAGCCAGAAACAAAATGGATTTTGGACAGCATCAACTGGGAGTGGCTCTCTCTGCTCTATGTGGCTTTCATCCTCCTCTGGGGATCAATGCATTTGTTCAATAGTGGTTAAAGAAATTCAAGAGGTATCCTGACTAATTGAGTAATTGCTGCAATATTTCATTTGGTTTTATACTAATTGAAAGGATGCCAAACTGAAGCAGCCTTGGAAATCCAACTCTCAGTCCCCTGGTTCTCTCAATGCTGCCTTCTAGTGGAAGGGTTTCATCCCAGAGGCAACTGCTCAAACGCTAGCCTGTTAAACCTGAATTACATTCCAAGTGTATATATAAGCCATTACAGATCTTCATGCTACCAGCCATTTAGCTATATCTTTGCAGAAGATGGAGGATTTGCAATGAGGGACAATTTTTATTTTAAACACTAAGAAAAAAGAATGCAAATTTAATACCTCTTACTATAATGCCAGAAATGGCCAATCTTCTCTCAGTTACCAAAATATATCTGGTTGATTGCAAATGACGATTAGGATTCAGGTTCGATTTTTAAAGTCATCAGCTTTCACTTCTTATTCACCTTTATTTTTACCATTACCTTGATTTTCTTAAATCTGAGCTGATGATATGTTATCAGGGCAAGGATGAGCAAGACTTTAACAACTGTTCTAGGTCTTTCCAATTAAACCAGTTTTATGAGTTGATGTTTTCATGGATGGAAGAGATATACCCACTAGAGCAACTTAATACTAGGGCATAAAATGTAAATACACTATTCTGATATGCAAGAGTCTGTGTTATCTATATTTAGTCATGCTTGTATTATACACACATACATATAGCATATAGACTTAAATATAGTTTATGAGGATGGAATTATGGTTCAGTTATTAATTAAGCAATATGTGGAAAGCAACAGTTCTGACATTGATAAGAAAATTAAATTTCAAACATAGAAAGCCTGAGACACAGTTGGGTGCATCTAATCCCCCAAGGATGTGATTATCTAATGATAAGCCATGTTTCCTGCAGCTGCATGATTGCTGTTACAAAAGATGTTTATTATAAGTAAGATTGTGTTCTTTTTGTATGGAGAATAGATAGAGTTAGTTGCACAGAATATCAAACAGATGTTTCAGCCAAATTGTGTCTCTCTTCAATGGATTAATTCTTGCTATTTAAACCGGACTACATCTGAACGCAGATATAGTCTATATGAGGAATATATAAATACTTCTCAAGCAAATTTCACTTCACTGTAAAATAAACAGATACTGAAATTACAGATGCAGGCAGTTTTGAGCCTTCTATCCTCATTTTGTATGTACATTTATACAAAAGCTCATGAGAATAATACTGACTCAGGATGATCTGGGAAACTTTCCATTAATGTAACTAGTTCTGCTATAGTCCTACCAGTTGTGAGAGGATTGGCAAGGATGAAAGACACAATTTTATTTTGTTAAGAAATTACAGAGTAAATTTAACTTTTTAAAAATAACACTGAAATTTTGATCTTGATCTTTTTAGCCCAACTACAATCTAACAATGCCTGAGTCGTGTCTATACACTATCTTCTTCCAGCCTAATGATTGTCATGCAAAGGATTTTCTGCTATTACTACAAACAAAACTCAGATACTGAACAAGCTTGTCAAAGACTGCACAACTAGAGACTAGGAACACTTGCATTTGAAACTAAGATCTGTTAGAATTTGAGAACATGTTTTATGCTATGTCGTTGCTGTGGTGGGTAGTTTTCATTTGTTCCATTCAGATTTATGTTCTATGGAGGGTTCCTAATTTATATGAACTCCATTGACATGCTCTCTTGCTGTATTATTTGCGGTTGGCTTTAGCCAAGTTAATGCCAGCAGGAGATCTGACAGCTATTATCTGGAAGCTGTCTCATTCTTCATTCATTCATCTCTCTAAGCCTGTCTCTGTGCCCCGCCCCCTCAATTCCAGGTAAAGCTCACTGTCTTTGTTTATTTACCACTTGATAACAACAAGTTCTTTAGATGAGTAGCCACAGTTCCCTGTGCATTCTCTTCTGGTTTCCACTTCTGCAAAAAGATGTCTCATACTACATCATCTCTATATTGTTAATCTGGGTATTTCATTGTTTAGTTGGGGCTTTTTGTATTATTCATAAGGCAATAGTCTGTAAATCTTAGTTCAACGCTGGTCTTTCAACAACAAACAGTTTTTTGTGTATATATATATATACATATATATATATATATATAACGTTTTGTGTATCATATATATATTATATAGAGGATATTATAAGGGAAGGTAGCTTAATTAAAAAACAGTCAGAGACAGCTTTCATAGCTTAGTACATTTTCCGATGCTATAATAGAGTATCTGAGCCTTGTAATTTATAAGGAAGAGACACTCATTTTGATTCAGGGTTCCAATAGCTGGGAAGTCTAAGAAGGAGGGCCACATTTAGTGAGAGCCTTATGCTGCTCCAACAACTCATGGCAGAAAAAAATGAAGGCAATCAGACACATGCAATAGAATTAAAATATGGGAAAATGCAGCATTGCTTTATAACAATAGACTCTCCTGTTAACTAAGCCAGTCCCAAGAAAGTAGAAATGTCTGATTTACTAATGTATTTAACTATTTATGAGAGCTCTAATCCCCATGTTCCCAGTAATTTCTACTAGGCCCTGCCTCCTACAACTGTTACACCAAAGACTAAGGTTCTAGTGCATAAACTTCTTGGATACACACAAAAATCATAGCACTTCCTCTGGTGGTTTAAATGAGAAATGTCTTCCATAGGCTCATGTATTTAAATACTTGACCACCAATTGGTGATGCTGTTTGGGGAGGTTACAGAACATTTAGGAGGTACAACCATGCTACAAGATATATGTCACTGGGACTAGCCTTTGAGGGTTTATAGACTCACTCCACTTCATGTTATTCCTTTCCACCTCTCTCTCTCCTGTGTTTGGACAAAATATAACTTTTCACTTTTTACCGCTGTTGCCATACCTTCCTTACCCTCTGGAACCATAAGCCAAGAGATTCATTTCTTTTTTAGGTAGCTTTGGTCATGGTATTTTATTACTGCAATGGAAAAATGCATTAATGAGGAGTTGCTGAGATGGTATAGAATTTGCTTGAAGGACATTTTAATCAAACCACCCAGGACGACAAAAGCACAGAGGTTTGAGAAATCAAAGGATGTGGCAGAGGGAGAGATTCAAATATGGCGGGTCTTTCCACACACCTGGAGCTGGTAGTTCAAGTAGGATTTTAACAAGATGTGATCCTGGAGAAGTAGAGTAGTACATTCCAATATTATTTATTTATTTAAGTTTGCATTGTAAGATAGTTCCTGGTCTATATTTTATATAATGACAGAGTATTAAAGGTTATGGAGATAGGAAATAGGTTGGTTCAGTATCTCCAAAATAGTATACTTCCTGAAGCTGGTAGTAGAGAGAATACAATATATTGGAAGAATTCTAGGGGATTTATTAGTGGGGAAATAATTTGAGCTAGTTAAAACTTTGGCTAATATTTATTTTAAATTATACTGAATATGCATAAGTGAGACAGTTTGAATGTTAAAGGTAAAATTTGGTTAAATTGTTAAAGGCCCCTTCTGTGACTAGAAGTTGGGCTGAAATTTTTTTCAGACATAAGCCTTTGTAAACATATAAAACCAAATTTTAAAAAAAAAATAAGCAAAAAAGGAATGTTGTTGTTCTCTCAATCTGATGAGTGTTCTCTGTACATCATGGAAGGACCTCCTGCTCTCAGACTAAAATAAAAAATGCTGTCAAGTGTATGCTGACATCTCATGAGCAGCAAAGAGCCATTTGAGGAACCCTTTCTGACCCCAAAAGGCAATTTCTCCAACTATAGATCCCCATGGCCTCATATTCTTTAATAATATAAATAACCTCATGATTTTCACACATTCTGCTTTTTCCTAAACTGTGCAAAACATACCTTTCTCTGGGGTCTTAACTTTTGCCTCTATCTGCAAAATAAATAATTTCAGCTAGACCTATATATATATTCAAGAGCTGGGCTTCATTTGTGCATTTTTTCTTGTTTTTCAGCTTTCAGCTCACTTTATTATCAAATATGCAAAGGGCATCTTACTTTGATCCTGAACACAGCCTCATGGTTGATTGACAGTGTGTCCCCTGTCCTCATCCAAGGCCTAAGAGCCCAATAAAAATATAGGATATTTCTAAATGCCCAATTTCCACTTTTAGAAATTCCTGATTTTATCTGATTGCCAATTAATGTGCTGGTGGAAAGCATGTAATGTGTCTTACGGTTTTATTTATTTTAATAAAAGCATTAAAGAATTTAATGATATGAAAAACTCTTAAAGACTGTATATGTAACTGTTCATATTTAATAACAGAAGCCCTTGTCTGGTACTTTCTCAAATAACAAACCCAAAGAAATCAAAATTGCCAACTCCTGGACGCTGGTTTTGCTTTGTAGGTCACCTCTGAGCTAAAGACTGGTACAGCTGTAATTCAGTCCACACATTCAAATACTTTAACAATGAAACCATTTTATCAAATTATTTCCACAGCAGCTGGATTTCACAGGAGATTAAGCATCTGGCAGGAGATTCATTATATTCAGCATCTAGTGCATTATTTTAAAATATTGTATACAATTCTGCCAGGGTAAATACAGTCTTAAAGATAATGTACTACACTTCAAGGTCTACAGGTTAAAATTATGTCAAAATGTACTAGTAAGTGTAGAAAGATGGTGGACTTGATCTAACAGCAAGGTGCTGTAGTTTCTCTTTCTCCCTTTTCAAATTCAGAATAAACATACTATAAATTAAAGTGTCTTTTGTCTACTTTGAATTAAAAAAAAACTTTCAGTATAATACTTAGTGAGATGCATCAATTGCTAACACCAGTTTCCTGAATATTTGGAGAATACATAACAGCTAGCAGGTCATTGTTCAGGTAAATGCCTTCAGTGTTTATTTCCTAAGACTAAGAACATACCATTATGTAACTATAGTCCAATTAAATGGAAAACAATTTTACTAAGTATTTGTATTTAGTATAGAATCTGTTCCTGAATTTTGCCACATGTACCTGTTACTCTCCACTGTATATAAGTAATTAATTGTAGTTTATGTGTCTTTTCTAGGTAAGCTTTTAGATGAATAAGCAGACACTTGTTTATTTTTTTCTTATTTTTCCTCTATCTGTTCTTATTTTCCTTTTGTTTTCACATTACAACAGATGTTAGAAGCTCTTTCATAACAGTTCACAAGCATATAGGTATTGAGAGAGAGAGAGAGAGAGAGAGAGAGAGAGAGAGAGAGAGAGAGAGAGAAACAAGTTGTTTTATGTAAGGCCAACACTTTAGTGTAATAACGTTGTTTAAATAGCACCACGGACTAGTGAAGTGTGTACATTCACCAACTATGCATTCTCAAACTATGCCAGTCCTAAAGGAGTTAAGTATAAACCGTGGGAATAATTGTGCTTGAGAGGTTTTCTTAAACAATCAGGAGAAACAATGAAAATATTTGGATTGTATCTCTCTTTATCATTTCACCTTTCATCTCATTTTTTCTTATTTTTGTGCTTTTTATCCTCATTTTAAAAATTTTTGTGATTATAATATGATTGCATCATTTCTCCCTTATCTTTCTTCCCTACAAGCCCCCCCCCATTGTACCCTCTAGCTCTCTTTCAAATATGGCATCTTTTTTTAAAAAAAAATTGTTATATACATATATATTCCTAAATGAATAAATACAATCTGCTCAGTCCACATAATGTTACTTCTGTGTATATGTTTTCAGCACTGACCATTTGGTATGGGATAAGCAATTGGTGTAATATTCCCAAAATGATATATCCACAATGGATATGAAATTTCAAAATAAAAAATTATATTTTTGCTACTGTTCATGAGAGGCATCACTGGATTCTTTTAAAGTCCAAAATTATAATCATGAATAGTCTCAATAGAAACTAGCAAAATAACTGAATTAGGCCTGAGCATAAATGCTAAAAATGTAAACATTTAATTCAACTTAATGAATACCTGCTATATATTTTCTGTCTATAAATGAAAGGATGCAGGGGATGGAGATATGGCTCAGTAGTTAACAGTATTGGCTGCTCATCTGAGTTGGCCTAAGTTTGATTTCCAGTACCCACATGATGGTTAACAGCCATCACTAATTCAAGTTCCAAGGGATCTCACACCCTCTTCTGGCCTCCATGGGATGGCATACTCATGGTGTACAGATATACACGTAGACAAAACACCCATACACCTAAAATAAAATAAATCTTTAAAAAGATACAATAAAACAGAGTTTAAGTCATGGCAGGAGGCTGAGAGATGCTTCAGCAGTTAAGAGCACTGACTGCTCTCCCATAGGCACTGAGTTTGATTTCTGCCCATAGAATGCCTCATAGTTGTCTGTAACTCTAGTTCCAGGAGATCTGATGCCCTCTTCTGGCCTCCATGGGCACCATACATACACATGGTACCCAGATGTACCTGAAGGAAAACATTTATATACATTTTTAAGAGATAGGATATCTAGGTTGATTTTGTCTGTGTTTTTTGAGACAGGGTTTCTCTGTGTAACCCTAGATATTCTGGAACTCACTCTGTAGTTCAGGCTGGCCTTGGACTCAGAGATTTGCCTGCCCCTGCCTCCTGAGTGCTGGGATTAAAGGCATGCACCACCATACCTGGCTACCTATGTTGATTTTTAAGGGAAAGTAGGAAAAGGCAGTGAAAAGAATGTGGATTCTAGAGTCAGAGAGGGAATTACATGTTCAAATTTCAGCCATGCCACTTTATTACCTAAGAACTCACACTTTGTTAAGGTGTAGATCTTTCTTGAATAAATCAAGAAAAATATCATTTAGTTGTGAGTCTTAAAAGACTATAACTTGAATATTAATAGTTCCATATATTATTTTAGCTTATGGTTTTCATGTTTTGTTTATTAAGTGTCTTTTGAAAACATAAAAGAATTGTGCATTTTTCGAAATATGTATTTTAATTGACCTGTAAAACTTTTAAATCAAATCTTGTAAGTTATCTACAGATACAGACTATATTGCAGTAGCAGAAAAAGGATACCCTAGAATAAAAGTCACTTTTGAAATTCTTATTAAAGTTTCTCAATCTGCCTACTTTTTATGTAAACATAATGCCTTCCTTTTCTTGCCTTTTCAAAAAGTGCTTTTCTGGCATCCAAGCTGATTTTAAGATTGAGTTTCCATTTAAAAAGCCTAAATTGGAAGTTAACACTGAAGCACAGCACAAATAGAAACTAAGACTTGAACACAGCCTGGGAACCCTGTTGAACAGCTACTGCAGCAAGGTTGGCAAGGCAATTTGGTATGCTGCTCTTTTCTGACAGTGTTTCACTGCTCTAGCTGCTGTGTTCAGCACTTCTCTGGTGATGTCTAGTCCATAGTCAGTTTTTGTTTGCTTTCGAAAGCTAATTTAAGGATTTTTATTTTTGATAGCAATCTACATGTATAGTCTCCAAAACCTACCTATGGATGTTTCAGAGTCCTAGAGTGAGACAAAAATGAAAATCTTGTCTTCGTTCTGAAGCATGCTACTAGCCTAAATGTTCTCCACCAAGAATATTTTTTTGATGGAAGACAAATTGTGTGTGTGTGTGTGTGTATCTGTGTGTGTGTGTGTGTATGTGTGTGTGTGTGTGTGTGTGTGTGTGTGTTGAGAGCGGAGAGAAGGAGGGAAAGGAGTGAGGAGAGTCATTGACCTGTGGGGTAATTGGATAAGATAGACAAGCTGTTAATTGGAGGACTTGGGGAAAATTTGGAAAATGAAATATTATTAAAACAAAGTACATTTCTCGAGGTAGACTACTGCAATGACGGTCCATAATTTGCTTGCATGTATTTTTCTCCTTTTCTTTTCTTTTCTTTTTCTTCATTGTTTGATGGGACATTACTTAGTAAATAGATTCCTAGCATTTTGGGAGTTTTACATTTAGGTAAGGAGATCCCTTTAATTCAGAACATTTTGATTTTCAATAATAATTTAACTCAGTTGCATAAAAAATTCTTAAGACATGAGATGCAAGCCCAGAGTTGGATGCTACTGGATTCGTTCCATCTGTGATCTCTGTCCCAGGCAGGTCTGGGTCCAGGTGAGGAATTGCTTCCTGGCAAGTGCTCTGTCTCTCAATAGAGCCACATCTCCTTAAAGTCCCTGGTAATTTTTCCCATTCCAAAAAAGCTTTTTCTCCTTTACACTCTAAATATTTTGAATCTAAGTATGCTGGTTGGGTGATTTTTCTTTTTCTTTCTGTGTTTTAAATAGAGTCTTCTCTCATAAAATATGTCACAACCACAGTTTCCCCTCCCTCCACTCCTCCTAGCTCTATCTCACTTCCCCTTTCCCCAACATCTACTCCCCCTCTGTTTCCTGTAAAGAGCAGGCCTTCAAGAGATGACAGCTAAACAGGACAAAACAAGATACAAGATAAGGCAGAAACCCTCATATTGATTCTGGACAAGGCAATCTGTGGGGGGCCCACAGAGGTTTCCTAGTGAGATATGAGCTTGTTTTACACAGCAGGGCTGCATTAGGGGATGGCTTGACCACATACATGGTCACCAGGTGTTTGGAAGGGTCTACACTTGCCTGTGCTGGGGGGAGGTCCTTTGCTCGACCGCTTGCCATTCCTTTAAAAACCCTTTAAGAGACAGAAGGGGCCGGTGGGTTTTGACCCAGGCTCTCCCGAGGCTCTCCTATGTTTCTTTTTTTTCTTATTTTATTTTTAATTAAAAGATTTTCTTATTTTACATACCAACCACAGAACCCCCTCTCCT
>LZPO01097106.1:291862-307484 GCA_001675575.1 Neotoma lepida
CCAGGCTGGCCTCGAACTCACATAGATCCGCCTGCCTCTGCCTCCCGAGTGCTGGGATTAAAGGTGTGCGCCACCACCCCCTGGCGTTCAAAATATGGCTTCTAAATCCTATTTTTTATTTTGAAGTACTAGGGAATCCTTGGAGAAATGGCTATGCCAGACAACAAGAATTAAAGACCAACTGGTTAATTGTGAGATAAAGGAACCTAAAATCCACTGAAAGCAGATAATTGTAAGCATTGGAAATAAACATGACTAGTAAATTTAAATGTATGAGGTGCATATAAATTTGTAATAAGATTAACAATAATTACTGGTTACAATTAGGGGCACACTTGTTATTCTGAATACCAATAAATAAAAAATTAAACATTTGTCCTTCCTTTCCTCTTGCTAAACATATTTTAAGAGAACCAAAAAGTTAACAGTGGAAAGTCTTTCTTTATATAAACTTTCCAGTTAATTAAGGGAGAAGCATATCTAAGAATGTTACCAATGTACAACCATTAATTAAATAATTCCTCTAGGAGCTGGAGTGATGATTCAGCAGTTAAGACCACTGAGTGCTTTTCCAGAGGACCTGGGTTTGATTCCCAGTCCTATGGCAGATCAGAACTGCCTGCAACTCCAGTTGGTGAATCCAAGGACCTCCTCTGACTTCCATCGTCACTATATGCAGCTCATGGACAGACATACATGTAAGCAAAATATCTATACACATAAAATAAAAATAAAGGAAACAACTTAGGAAAATAATGAATATAGAGAAACAGCATCAGTCTCTGCTAATTCCATTAGATGAAAAGTTAATGGAGAATCTTACAGGGACTGGATAAGAGCCAAAATTTTCTGAAGTCACCAGTCAAACACAGTAGCATTTAAACCAGGATAACTAAGTATTAGATCAGTCATGTTAGTTTAAAAGCAATCTGAAAAGTAGCCTATCTAAAATTTAGATATGCAGTCAAGCAATATCCAGTCACCTCTTTATAAGACATCTGCAGAATACAAAATACCTTAAATGATACCATAAGTACACACACCTGGAATCACAAGCATGATTCTAGGCTGAAGCAGGAGGACTGCAATGAACTCATGCCAACCATGAGGTACATAGTAAGTTCCATGCCAGTCTGAGCTACATAATGGGAATATGTCTCAAAAATAAAATAAAATAATTGTAGGGTAAAAGGGACAGCCAAAGAAATATACCCTGACCCTGAAACCAGAGCCAGTGAAAGAAACACTTTGTCCCTGAAACCAGAGGCAAACAAAGAATCACACCCTGGCCCTGAAACTAGAGCCAAAAGGTTAAAAAAGGTCAGTGAAAAAACACATTTTGGCCCTGAAACCATAGCCAAAGAAACACTCTCTGCCCCTGACCAACTGAGCACAGAAGCAAGCAATCCCTGAGCAGGAAAATCAACCAATTCCAGAGCACGAAATCCAGTCTCTTGAGCTTGTCGAGGATGGAAATTACACCAATTCCCAACCTGAAAATCTTCCCCCTGGAAAACTCTGCCCCTAAGAAGCCCTATATAAGCCCTGTGCCTGTTCATTTGGGAGCTGTCCTTTTCCACCTTAGCAGAGGCAGCCACTCTCCTGGATTCCTCCCTCCCAATGAATCTCTTGAATGAGTTTTGGGTGAGATCTTCTTTTGCCAGAGTGGAAGCAGAGAATCAATGGACATCTCTGCTGGGAAACTCTCTTAGCAGAGTGGAGCAGAGCTGTAATGGCTCTCCTGGAGAGAGGAGCGGGATTGCTACATTCTTTGGGAAGACCCCTACCTTAGTCAGGATATCTTTTTCTTTGGAGCTGTAGGTATCCAGGATATCTTCCCTTCACAACTATAGGTATAGCCTGACTTCCCAACAGTCTATCTCTTCACAGTTGTAGATATCCAGGATGCATTCCCTTCACAGCTGTAGGTATAGCCTGACTTACAACAATCAGGATACCTTTCCCTCCAGAACGGTAACACTTGCAATAATGACAGCACAAATGGGGAAATTAGCCAAAATGGGGATGTAGCATATTGTTTTTAACCAAATTCCAGCAATAGCAAAAACAGAATATTGAACAGAGGTAGGCTAGAATCTCATATCAGACATCAACCAATAAAAGAATTCCACATACAAAGGTCACATTTCAAACACACAAATAATATGAAAGACCAAGATAATTTCTTCTCTCCCACCAACCCACTGGTACTATAGAAATTTTATTCAGTGATAATTACCTAGATGAGTCTCAGGATACAGCATTTTTAAAGAACAACCATAAATATGATCAAAGTATTTGTATTTAAAGAGGATACTAACAAACACCTCAGTAAACTAAAAGAGTATATGAATAAACTGAGTGAAGTCCAAGGAAACAAAAACATGTTGCTGAAAGAAATGATAAAGACAATTCAGTATTTGAAAGCTGGATTCAGTAAGGAGATAGAAATACTGAAGAAAACAGAAGCTGAAGTTGAAAAACTCAGTAACCCAATCAGAAAACTCAGCAGAAAGCCTTAAAATAGAATGAATCAAGTAAAAGAAAATCAGGACTTGAAGATAAAGTAGAGGAATTAGATTAATCAATCAGAGATTATGACTAATTTTTTAAAAAAAAAAGCTCCAAAGGAATATGCAGAAATTTTGAGACATGATGAAAAGACCAATTCTATGAATTATAGGGATAAAATAAGGACAAAAATCCCAGGTCAGAGGCACAGACCAGATCTTCAACAGGATCATAGAAGAAAATTTCCCAAAACTAAGAAAAGACATACCCATAGAGATACAAGAAGCACATAGAACATCAGATGTATCAGGACCAGAAAAGAACCTCCCCACAGCATATTCTAGTTAAAACATTAATTATACAGAACAAAAAGAAGGCACTGAAAGTTGCAAGAGAAAAAGAAGTCACATATAAAGGAAAACCCAATACAACGAAGCTGGGTTTTTTCCCCCAATGGAAGAGCCTATAGTAATAGTAATGCACTCCAAATTCTAAGACCACAAATGCCAGATTATTTTATCCAGCAGAACAATATGCCATAGTTTAAGGATAAAGAACAACATTCCATTATGTAAATAGGTAAAATCAATTCATGCCCACCAAACCATCGCTAAAAAGAATACTGGAAACAATACTTTGGACCAAAGAGAAGAATAAACATAGCCAAGAGACTATAGAAAGAAAAGAAATGAAATTCAAAATAGGACTAAGAACACAAACAGAAAAAAAATGAAAATCAACATACACTTTTCAATAATAATTTGAAGCATTAATGGCCTCAAAATTCCAATCATACACACATATAAGTTGAATGGATTAAGAAACAAAACATCTTTTTGCTTTTGTTTGTTTATAAGAAACTCATCTTACCATCTCAGAGTGAAAAGATAGAAAAAATATTTCAGGCAAATGCGTCAAGGAAACAAGCAGGCATCACTCTCCTAATATCTGACAAAATAGACTTCAAACTAAAATTAATCCAAAAAGATAACATTTCATTCTGATCAAGGAAACAATTAACTGAGAAGACATTACAATCCTAAATATGTATGTACCAAATTCTGACACACTCATTTCATAAAATGTATACTTCAGCATATCAACACGTAATAACCCCAACTCAGTGATAGTAAGTAATTTCAGTACCCCACTTTCTCCAACAAACAGCTAATCTGAACAAAATATAAACAGAAACACCACAATTCAATGACATCAAACACAAAATGAACCTAGCAAGTACCTAAGGAATATTGCACTCCAACACCAGAGAATATGCGTTCTGTTCAGCAGCCCGTGGAATTTTCTCTAAAATGAGCCGCACATTGAAACACAAAACAAATCTTGAAAAACACAGAAAAATTCACACAACCCCATGTATCCTATTTAACCATGGTGCAATAAAGCTTGGCATCAACAGCAAAAATAAATTTATGTTATCATTATTATTTTGCTCTTCTGAACTCTGATAGTTTTGTTTCAAACTCATCGCTTATCTTATTTTCAACATATTTATACATGCTCTTAAATGTTCACATTCATTTCCTCTTAAGTTTTCTTCACTCTTTGGCTGTCTTTGGATGGCTATCATGACATTAGCTCAAAACAGCAGTTTTGCCCAAATTCAAAAGATTAATTTTAAGGGCTGGGCATGTAGTTCAGTGATACAGTCCTTACTTAGCATGTATAAGTCTTGGGGTTTGACACCCAGCAACATACATAAAAGAAAATGAAAAGGAAGATGAAATTAATTTCAACAGTAAAATATTGCTGAATTTGTTACCTCTGTTAGTGGTATGATGATGACACAAAATACCAAAACATCTATAAAAACAGCAGCCACCACTATAGCCATCCCTTTTATGTCTCTGTGTGACTTGACCTTGGCCTTCCTTCCATCCAGGGGCAGGTTATATTTATCTTGTGGTGTTTCTAGGATACCCCATTACTTGCTGTGATCATTACAATGCAGAATAAAAATGATGTTGTGACTTCAAAGACTACCTTGAGGCCTCTTCTCTCTCTCTTAGAACCCTGAGACCATCTTGCTGTGAAAAAGCCAGATTTAGCTTATTGGAGGGTAAAGTCTCATGAAGAAAACTCAAGATGCTTCTTTGTACAGCCATCAGCAAATGCCAGGCATTTGAGTGAAGTCGTTTCCATCCTTCAGCCTCAGATTAAATAGTATATGACTGAAAATGCTAGAGTAAACCCAGATAACATCACTGGAATACAGATGTATCACACAGCTCAGCCATATCACACAGCTCAGCCATATCACACAGCTGAGCCATATCACACAGCTCATCCATATCATACAGCTCAACCATATCATACAGCTCATCCATATCATACAGCTCAGCCATATCACACAGCTCAGCCATATCACACAGCTCAGCCATATCATACAGCTCAGCCATATCATACAGCTCAGCCATATCACACAGCTCAGCCATATCACACAGCTCAGCCAACACCAAAGCATAGAATCATGCATTCTAGGTTAAGATGGATTATTATGCAACAGTCAATAATGACATAGTTATGTACTGAGGTATTTACGGGTAAAATAGCTCAAGGGCTGAAATTTAAAGAATGTATAGAATAGGAGGGAGTACAAAAAAAATATACTAGTAGAATCTTGTTAAGCCATACACTGGATTTTATTAACATTATTCCCTCTACTTTTGAGCAAGTTTTAAAAATTCTACAACAAATAGATTTTTCTAATAACTATGCTTTAAAATTATTGTTATTTACCTATATATCTACAATAAAAATAATAAACCAAACAAGAACAACACAAAGCAAATGTAATCTTCTGTAAGTAGATCAAATGAAAATACTAAAAGATGTTAAGTACCTAATAGATTCATTTAAAACCTTTCTCATGTTTAATTCTATTTCCACCATTCTTCATTAATTCATAAATTGCTCTATGTATAGAGCCAGTTAATATATATATATGTATATATATATATATTATAGAAACATGTTTTTTTCACAGAGTCTACTTTCGTAATAGTTTAGCTACACTAACATATAAGAGAAAATACAATATTTTGTAACTAACTCTCTGATCCTCCATTATGTTAAGCTTAGGTAGTCTCTTAAAAAAAAGGCAAAGGGTGAGTGGTGGTGGCACACGCCTTTAATCCCAGCACTTGGGGTAGAGGCACGCAGATCTCTGTAAGTTTGAGGCCAGCCTGGTCTATAGAGCAGGTTCCAAGACAGCCAGGACTACACAAAGAAGAAGAGGAGGAGGAAGAGGAAGATGAAGAATGAAAGACTTTCCTTTGATTCTCCTAATAATAATGTCTACTTAATGGGCATGGTGGTACTAGTAATCCTAGCACTCCTGATACTGTGAGGCAGGGGTAATGTGAGCTTGAGGCCATCATTAGTTACATAGAGAGACTGTCTCAAAGAAGAAGGGTTAGAAAAAGAAAGAATTTGCATAAGTAATCACACATGACACATGTCTATTAAGTTACATAAACCCATGTGCTTCTGAAAAGAGCCAATTGCATCTGATTATGAATGGTACTTACAGCTTAACATAATCATTGGAATAGATAACAATGATAAAGAGAGCTGTTTATTACCTAGAGTCTTAAATTGAAAGATCATAAATGAAACATCTTAAATGCATAAAACACACTAGTAGTAGAGAAAGTAGTAAACATTTAAGTCCATTTTTATTTCTAAATGGTTGTAGGACAGACTAGAAATTCAGGGTGAGAGAGAACTTGGCATAATTTACAGGAGCATAATTATAGAAATATAGGGGGCTTTAGGCTATAGAATCAGTTAATACATAATTTCCTAGTTAAAATTAGAACTTTATTGCAACACTAGTCACAGTAACTAAGTTATAGAATTAACTTATATGTCCATTAACAGAGGAATAGATAAAGAAAATGGTGTGTGTATGTGCATATGTGTATATATATATAATGTCATACAATACATAATATGGTATATTATATTATTACACAGTATATCAATGTGATATAATATACATATATACAACCATAAAGAACAGTGACATTTTACCATTTACTGGGAAATGGATACATCTGGAGATCACCACATTAAGTTAAATAAAATAGGTTCAGAAAGACAAAAATCACGTATTTTTTCCCACATGCAGATTCTCAATTTTGTGTTGAGAATCACACACACACACACACACACACACACACACACACACACACATATATATGTGACATGAAAACAGAAAGGAAAGTGGAAAAAGGACAGACATTACAAGGCAAAGGTGGAAAAGGATAAAGAGAAGATGTATGAGGTGAATATGGTCAAAATATTTGGTGTATTGTGAAAGATACCATCCTTATGAAAACTAGCAATACATATTATATATGTATATATATTAATATATAAATGAATATATACTAATACAAAACAAAAACTTTAATTTTTAAAGATAATAAATGCAACGTTTAATGTGGAAGTATTTTTTACCTAATACTAACAATTTGAGACTTATCTCTTTTTTAAAAGGAGGATAAGAAGCAAGAAAGTACTATTTTGATGTGGGGAAATTATGTCTTGTCTGTGTTCTAGGACTGAATTTGAAATTAAAATGCTTGTATGGACACAAAGGGGTCCTTGAACCCACTAAGTTTTTGGAAGTTTTTATGAGTGTATTTTTTTCATGGGAAAGAATCAACTTTGATTAGATTGTCGTAGGAAAAAGTGGTGTGAGATTTAAAATAAGCAAAGAATCACTGATTCAAATACAACTGTGTACTCAGTAGCAGCTAGTATCAGAAATCTTAAATATAATTGTTCTATCTAGGCTTTTTAAAGAATAAATTCCTCAAAATCAACTGACAAACAATTTATAAGTTACTATGTTGCTAATACAGGAAGATTGTTTAAATACTTAAAAAGATGTAAGAAATCATGTTTTATTAAGAAGTATATTCCAAGCTTATGTTTAGTAGAATCCAAATAATGACAATCATTTAACTATGAAATGGATTTCATGAAATGATCACAAATAACAGTTAAACTAAAGATAGCTTCTCTGTGTGAGGAAAAGCAGAAAGGAATAGTATGATGAGACTGAACTACCTTTAGAAATGTGAAGTGTACCAATTATAATAAATCCAAACACAGGATTCACTTATGTTCTTTCAGGTGCTGTATTGTTTACTTTTCTATTGCTGTGATAGAACAACATGACCATGGCAACTATGAAAGAAAGCATTGAATTCATATTACAGTTCCAGAGTGTTAAAGTCCATGATAGAAAAAGCAAAGGCATGGCAGCAGGAACAGCTGAGAGCTCACATCTCAACTACAAGCAGGAGGCAGAGAGCACAACAGGACCAGCATGAGTCTTTTGAAACCTCAAAGTCCCCTCACAGTGACACACCTCCACCAACAAGGCTACACTTCCTAATCCTTCCCAAGCAGTTAAAAAAACTAGGGACTAAGTATTCAAACATGAGCCACTGGGGGCCATTCTAATTCAAACCTCCAGAGATATCCACAAACATTTTAATCTAAGGAACATTTTAAAAAACTAAATTCCACTGTGTATAACTGTTAGTATACAACATGATGCCATGAAACAATATATAGTAAAACAGATACCGACTTTATTTGTGGCAGGGACAGCTAAAATCTACTCATTTAGAAAGAATCCCCAAAGCAGTATAATTTCATTAACTCATGCCAGTTTTTCTGGCACACATGTTGTCATTTCGTCCTCAACACCCCTACCCTTGGCAACCACTATTTTAAAATCTACCTGTATTCATTTGACACTTTTCGACTAGCACAAATGTTGGCAATATACAGAAAATGTAACCTCAGTATATTGTTAGTAAGAATGCAGACTGGTACAGTCACTGCAATGAACATTATAGAAGTTCCTAAAGAAACTGAAAATCAGAACTACCAGATGACTTAGAAATGAGTATTCTGGGTATATAAACAAAAGAAATGAAACTACTGCCTTGTAAATCCTTCTGCACTCCCATGTCCATTGTAGTACTATTCACAACAGCCGAGATATGGAAAACACCTAAGTGTCTATTAGGAGACAAATGGATAAATACACAGAATGGGATACTATTTAGCCACAACAAGGCTAAACTATACAACTGGGACATTTTTGAGAAATAAAACAAGTCATAAACCAGGATATGCCAACAACTCATTGTTGTTCAATACTTTTAAAATATTTAACTGGAGTTTTTGTTATTGCTATGTTAGTTTTCCTTATTTCATCTGCCCTCCAAACATACATAAACCAAATTCATATCATACATAGACATATGAATGTACAATGACTTTCAACTCTGAAAATACCATATCCATTGAAATTGATTTTTTTCTAAAGTACTTACCTGCTAATGCTACTTTTTCATCAACTAAATAATCCAACCAATACAATACAGTCACTCAAAAGATAAAGATTGTTACAGGATCTTACATTCCAGGTGAGTTAACCTTTTTTCCAATTTCTCTATAGCATAAACATGCACATATTCATGATGTGTCTTAAACTAATACTACTTCTAAACTATGAGCTCTCAAGACCTTGATATGTATTTGTAAGACAAAGAAGTACATTTTAAAAATAATATTATATTTGAATATTCTTTTTGCCTATATTTTCAACCAATCTGGGGAACAATGACTTTATTCCAAGTAAACTTTATCTTTTGTCTCTTAATTTTAATAAGATCTTAGAAACTGTTTAGAACCTAAACTCTCATCATATATTTTCTGTCTCCCAAAGAAATCCTTGAGGAAGCTTCTTCTTGCTAATGTACAGCAGTTTTTTCTTTGTCTCAATAGACAATTTACTAGTCTAAATGTAAACATTTACTGAGAAAGCTATGGAGTTTTGGGTTGACCTATGCATTTTATTAGTATTGATATCTATATATATTCAATTCTATATAGTCAATATAAAAAAATGCCTGACAATAAAGAAAAATCTGCCAGATAGGGATATGGAGAGACAGGAATAAGAAAAAAATCAAAAGTTGTGGTTGGAAATGTATCAAAATCTAGCAAAAACTCAGCTAGAAATAATGTGTGCATGTACACACACACACACACACACACACACACACACACACACACACACACACACGACCAGGCCTCTCTGTATATCCCTGACTGGCCTAGAAGTACCTTTTAGAATAGGCTAGCCTTGATGGAATTCACAGTAATCTATCTGCCTCTGCCCTCCAGCTGTTGGAATTAAAGATGTGTAACCACCATACCTAGAATTACGTATGTTTTTAAAAGGAAATTCATGTTGGCAAAAATGACTGTATATATGTGATGGTTAATCTCAGTTGTCAACTTGATAAGATGTAGACTCACTTGGAAGATGAACCTCTGTGCATGGCATGCGCTACTGTTTTGACTGAGCTAACTGAGGAAGGATCCTATAGTACATAAAAAGGAGAAAGTGAGATAAGCACAAGCATTTGATGTTCTCTGCTTCTTGGGTATAAGTGAGCTTATATGTGTATAAGTGAGCATCTGCCTTGAGATCCTGTTGCCATGACTTCCCTGCAGTGATGCCCCTGTACCTTTGAACTGTGAGACAAAATGAACTGTTTTTCTTTTAGGTTTCTTTTGTCAGGGTATTTTATCATAGCAACAGAGAAAGTAATGAAGACGATACCCTGAATGATTTCTTTAGAGAGCAACTGATACGCAATTATCCATCTGTTTGCATGGGTTCCTTACCTACAGAGCCTGCAGATTCAACCAACAATAGATTGAAAATGTCCAAGAAAAATGGGTCAGCAGAGATGGTTCAGTGGGAAGAGCAGTGTACTTACTGTTCTTATATAGGACTGGGTTTTGGTTCTTTGTGCCCATATTTCAGCTCACAACCCTCTGTAACTCTAGTTTCAGGGGCTCTGACACCCTCTTCTGACCTCCACAGTTACCCGGAAAACACATGGTACACATACAAACATACAGGTAAATACTCATGCATGTAAAATAAAAATAAATCCAAAAAATAAAATATTAAAGAAAATAAACTATACTAAATATGTACACTTTTTAGATTAACATTCCTTAAATAATATAGAATAACAATTTTACATAATATCCATATTATGATTTGTGTCTTGAGTTATTTAGAGAAGAATTAATGTCAATGACAGGATTGTATAGGTTATGTGCAAATGATATGCTATTTTATATAGAGGACTTTACCATATGATGATGTTGGTAGTCACTAGAGTCTTGGAAATAAAATCATGTGGATGCCAAAAGAACTATATATTCAAAACTTTCAGTGTCAATGAATACAGTTTTATTGGAATACAGCCATACGCATTCATTTATAACTTGAGTAGTTGCAACTGAGACCTTATGGCCAGCATACAAATAGATATACATACATATACATGCATATATGTAGTCATCCTTTGGTGTCCATGGTATTTCTCCATTCTATACATTAGCAGTTTATAGAAACCTAAAATGTTTAGATCCAAAATGAGACTTTGTTCACAGTGTTACTCTAAACTGATTCAGGAAGGGCCTTCCTGAAATGACAAGAAAACAGGAATTCTAAGGACAAAGAAAGCATATGATTTGCTGTATGTGTGAGATAGTTAATAATTATTTACAAAACAGATTTTTAAAAAATCAAAAGGAGATGACATTAGTATTATAAAACGTGTCATGTAAATGCCAAGAGAACACCCCCCTACACACACAGAGAGAGGCAGGATGGCTTTCACTTAAAACCTTTCCTCCAGATAAAATATAATTTTAGGGAAAAGTAAGAAACAGAGGGAGGGGATGGGAGAGGTAGAGAGAAAATGAAGATAGGAAAGAGAGAGAGATGAGAGTGAGAAGGAGAGAGCGCACATGTGAGTCCAATCTCCATAAATAATTTACTGCTAGCTTATAAACAATAGAACAGCACAGTATGAAAGCCAAAGATGTCATAAAGTCATTCAAAAGTGCACTTGCGGCAGCAAGTCTCACTGTGAGCTTTGATGTGCTGAGAAAGAAACTGCTAAATTGAGGTCATCAGTTAGCAGAAAACAATTTCCCTCATATGGAGAAGGCAATTCACTACTGTGCATTTGACACAAGTAAATTGCAATTTAAAAACAGAGTTGCATAATATGAGCTAGATGAGAGAATGAATAATGGATTCTTCGGATTCTTCTTCTGATGACTAGAGCTAAAGCAAAAGGTGTGATATCTCTGCAAAAGCAAGGTTTTTCAATATGACATTGTGAATATTAAGACCAGATAACTCTCGGGTAGAGGCTGCCCTATGCAATGAAGAATGTTTAGTGGCTACTACTTACTAGATCCCACCAAGAATCCCTACCCTGGCATACCAGTTATGTCAATTATAATGTCCCAGGTCACATGTTCCTCAAGGAAGTAAAATGATACCTGATTGACAACTATTGGTATAATGGAAATAAGACAGGCACGGTGAAATTATAGCACCCAAGAAGCTAAGGCAAGAGATTGTGAGTTCAAGGCTATCCCAGGTTATGTAGAAAGTTCCAGAACAGCCTCTATTATATGGTGAAACCCTGCCTTTAAAAAAAAGAATAAAATCAAAATGAAGTCAGACTTCATGGAAACATTACAAATTCAAATAGTGGCATTATTTACACTTCTAATTTGATGTTGATACAATTTACTTTCTTTCCTAGACCCAAACATGAATCCCAAGGAATGTCATTCTGTTATCTCTTACAACATTTCCTACCAAACATCCTACCACCAAGAAAAGCTATAAAGTAATCCTGGATTCTATTTCTGACCATATAGAGTTGCAGAAAATAAGACATAAATGTAGCCAGATAGCAAAAGGAATTATAGACAAATGTCTAAACTCTTGTGTTTTTTTCCTGTTTGTATCTTAACAGACATTGTATGCAAAGTAGTGTTCTAGAATGGAAAAGTAGAGAAGCCCAATAAAGTCCAACTGTTTATTAATATTGAATGCGGGCAACTATTCAAATCACAATGCCCTGCTGAGAAAAATATATACTCACAATCATAAACAATGCATAAATGAGGCAGATTTGGTAGGAACAAAATCTGAAATTCTGATTAAAATGTGCTAGGAGCAAGCAAAATGGCACAAGAATGTAATTGAACACAAATGCCTTTACTCTGTCACATCTTCCCAAATGTGTCTGATGAAAGACCTGTTATTTTAAAGTGTTATAATGTAGATCTCTATTCGTTCTGAGGTATATAAGGTTATATATGAATATCTTTTAGTACAATTTGATTCTTAAAATTTTACTTAAACTCTGCTACAACCTTTTTCTCATCAAAGCCAGACCTGCAAGTCAAATGAATGACAGAACTAATGTACCTAATAAGATACTGTCTTGTATTGCTTCATAAAGTTTTCGATAAGTCATTAATGTCTGAATATAAATTTATTGACCTATATTGAGATTCACAGCAGGCTGATTATATTGACTGAATTCAAATGAGTCCATTGGATCATGTTGGTCAATAAATGTTGATCCAAATTATAAAGATCAGCAGGGTCAAGAGTAATGAAGCTTGCAATAAGCTATTCGCTATGTCTTTTGTTAAGAAGCATTGCCACTAAGAATAAAAATAAAGCTTAAGGTAATAGCATATTACTGTTGACATTCACTTGCAAAGAAAACCATTGAATGAATAAATAGATACAATCAAGGATACGCTGATATAGCATTTAGCAATAATAGTATTAGCTTGTTTCAGAATGTTTTTAACTACCAAAATAATGAAATTGTATTGTATAGGTCTTGTGGACATCAACATCTAATCTATTTGGCGGGCAGTGCCAATGATGATGTTAATTCACTTCCAATTTAGAAAAATAAAAGGACCTCTCAATTCATAGAGGTGAATAATTGTTTTACTATTTAAATTTCACAGTAAATGAGACAGTGAACAAGTAACTAAGACATGAATTATGATCATGAGAAATAATTATTATCATCATAGTTTGGCTTATTTAATACTCACAATTGAAGGAGGTAAGGTTAATATTCCCATTTAATACATGGTAAAACTAAGTTCCCAAGAGGTAATATCACCTTGTTTGTTAATGGTAGAGATGGAATTCAAACACACATAAATTTAGATTCAGAATAGAGTCTCAATAAGTACACTATAATAAGATTTCCAAGAAAGAATTGGATCCCTCAAGACTTGGAAGATGTTTCCAGTAGAGGGATCGGACAACACAAAAGCTAAGGTAGAAGAAATACGATGTATTTGAGTAATGAAAAGTAAATCCTGATGGCAAGAGGATAGAGAGCATGGGGAAGAATGAGATTAGAAATAGCAGACATATATTGCATAACTGCATATGTCTACTTTTTATTCTCCTTTATTCCTTTCATTCCTGTTTTCAATTTTGTTTGAAATCAATGTGATTTCCTGATTATAAACATTTTCTCTTTGCCTACATGGAATTATTTCATAACAATTAGGAAGAAAAATATTACAGCTCACCTGAATCTCATTCTTCCTTTCCTGAGGAAAAGACTATGGAATTTCGCCAAAGCACTTCATACTTTAGTGCTATTTGCTAACAGAATTTGAAATGCTTTTCACAGAACATGCCTGATTTTTTTTGGGGGGGGTGCTTTGGGTAATCAAATCAGGAACTTATGTATTCTAGGCTGTGGCCTCTAGCATAATACAACAAGCAAACTGAGGTATTACTCAGAAAATGAGGAGGCTTTATAATAAAAAGTGACTTTTGTTTAATTGATGAGCATCATTTATTAATTTTGAATAGATAAGTGCTGTAATAGATGATACACAGCTTTCAGTCTTCAAAATTGCAATTGAATTTGTCAAGTCAACATGGAATGATTACAAAATTTCAGTATGTCATCAAAAGTCATCGAAATAGAAAATATGCAGACCTCATGCACTTACAGCAAAGCCAAAGTAGAAATTTACAAACAGAAGATAGAGACGACTATGCATTTGTAAATTCAAAATATTCTTCTAAATAACTTCCGTTAAAGAAAGGATTGAACAGAAATTACTATTTCATTAGCTACAAAGACTAGTGAGGTAACAGCACATATTACAATGTGGAAGAAAACCAGTGTTAACTTAAGAGAAAAATGCAAATATTAGTACACACAGAGATGACGGACAAAAGGTCAAGTGTTCAATACTCAACAAACAAAAAATAATAAGCCTGGGGCTGAGGATATGGCTCAATGGATGAAGTGCTTGCTGTGCAAACATGAGGACCTGAGTTAGAATCACAAGCATTGATTTTATAAGGAAGAGCCTCCAAAACAATTCTAGGAGTTCAAGAATTATGCAGTGTGGTTGTCCAGAAGAAGCCGTGTTTGTGCATAAATACCATGCCAACATTAAGTTTAAGTACCTATTTTTGATAGAAAAAAGAAACAACAACAAAAGGAGTTTTGATAAATTAGGAAATTTTTCAAAATTACAATTATTTGCAGAATTGTCTACTGAGAAACTATATTAAAAAATAAAGTTGAGGCACTGCAAAGATGATTTAGTGGTGGAAAGCACTTACTGCCTTTTTAGAAGACCCAGGTTCAATTTCCAATACCCACATTGTGGCTAATAACTATCTGTAACTCCAGTTCCAGAGGATCTAATGCCCTCTTCTGGACTCTGTAGGCACTGGCATGCACTTGGTGCACATACATACATCCAGACAAAACATCCATATATTAAAATAAAAATAAGTAAATTTATTTTTAGACAGGGTCTTTCTATGTGGCACAGGCTGTTCTGGAACTCCCTATGTAGACCAGGCTAGCCTTGAACTTATAGAGATCCATCTGCCTCTGGTTCCCAAGTGCTGGGATTAAAGGCATGTACTAACATGCTTAGCTAAATAAATCTTTGTAACTTCTACATGCTTGAAGTGATGTACACATTCATTTGTGCACATGCATTCACATTAAATTTTATGAGATGAAAAATGAAGTTGAGTAAGTTGTCATTTTATTATACACACATAAAAAAGTACTTCCCATGTAGACCAACAGTAAGCAGCTACAAAATATAATGGACAAAGTAACAATTTTCAGTAGCAAAGAGCAAGTGT
>LZPO01097106.1:307659-331444 GCA_001675575.1 Neotoma lepida
ACTGCTTTTCATCCCTGTGCAGTGCTAAGCCATACCCAGCATTACCTATATACATTTAACATTTCCCTTTAATTCCAGACCCACATGAAATACACTATATCATCACATGTATCCCAGTGTACCAACTTTTATTTCTGGTAACCAAAACTTTCCCCATAACAGTTAAGCTTGCTTGTGTAACTTATGTAGGATGGATTTTTTTTTTTTCAGCATTAAGTGACGTGTATTTATCCTGTATTTCCTCCAGAAAATGTGCCATCATGGTTTGAGACCACCATTACTCTGAAAGTGATTTTTCATCACAGAAGTAGTCATTTAATCTATGCAGAGGATAACAAAATTGACAGTCAAGGTTTTGCTAAGAAGAGAAGGGAGGTGATCCACAGAGCTTCCCTTAATTCCTAAGTCACTATTTCATGAGGTGCAACAGGCCTGAAAGTAGTCTTGCAGCTGCTCCCTTCTACTACTGCACATCTGGGGAAAATCCAGACATTTATTAAGGCAGCACTAATGAGACCCACAGGGATAATGGGAACAGAGATACCTTGTCTGGTTCCAAGGAGACATAGGACAATCCACCTTGGTAGATACTGCTCTAGTTTGCTGTCTATTGCTGTGATAAACACTATGATCTAAGGCAACTTGCAAAGGAAATGGTTTAGTTCAGCTTCCACTTGCAGGTAACAGTCCATCACTGAAAAAAAACCAGGGCATGAGCTCACCTCAAGAACCTGGAGGCAGAAAAAGAATAGGAGACCACAAAGGAATGCTACTTCCTGGCTGGCTCCCCTGGCTCATGTTCACATAGCTTTCTTATACATCCCAGGACCATATGCCCAGGGATGGTGCCATGTGTGGGCTTTGCCCTCCTACCAAATTATCAAAGAAAAAAAAAAAAGACAGTCTCTCACAGCCATGACCATAGGCCAATATGATTTGGGAAATCCCCCAATTTAGGAATCTTCAGATACTCTGCACTGTGTCAAGTTGACAACTGAAGCCAATTATGAAATATACCAATGTAGGTCCCATGACTGCTGACATCCAGTATCAATCTCCACCTCTCGTCATTACCAAGTCATCCCCAATCACCACTAATCCTATATAAAACATGGAATTTAATTGCTATATTGAGAAGAGAGGAGGTAAGTTATTCTTAATTAAATGCATTTAAATCTTAAGTAACTGTGTTTCCAGAACTTACTATATTTTTATTTCCTACCACTGGAAAGATAGGGGGTCTTAAAAGTGAAAAGGAAAAACACTAACAGAAAAGTATAGTCAATGTTTTGTACACTAAAGACAGCACATAAAAATATATCTGCTGCGCCATAAAATCCAAAGAGAAATCTCAGGCAGTGTTGTGATGGCTCAAAGTTGCTTCCAAGGAGTGCGTTTGGGCTCAGATTCATGAAATATCACACAGAGTTCTCCACATGGAATACAGGGGGAAACACTCTATTGTCCGTCTTGTGGGGATGGGAGAGAGTGACCACTTTTGTGATCTACCATTAAGTGCAATATTCTGAACCGTGACATTTCAAGCTTGCTGATCCTGGGTCACCCACATCCATAGGTAAATGAAATATAAGAAAATAGCAGCAACTTTCTCAAATCATCAGCTGGAAACTCAGAAGTAATACTAAGAGAAAACACGTGTGCTGCACGTGCCTGACAAACAGAACATCCTGCTGCATATGATGTCAGATCATTCTGACAAATTATAAGACACAGTCCTTCCAGTCTGCTTAATTTTCTTCAATTTTGGTTAGGATATTAAAACCCTGTTATATTATATAAAATTTGGACTCCCTTCAAACCAGTCATCAGTCTAGATACTCAAACACATAATCCCTCTAATTATTTTCTATATGATTTTTTTTGAGACAGGGCCTCTTATAGCCCCAGCTGGCATCTAACTAGTTATATGGCTGAGGCTGGTCTTGAAATCCTGTTCCTACTGCCTCTGTCTCCAAAGTGCTGGGATAACATGTGTATACTACCAATCCCAGCTGTAATAAAATGGTTGTGAATGGACTTTGGAAATTTTTATTTCCAGTCAATCCCAAATGAGTTTATCAGAGATCTTTTCCAAAAAACATAAATAATCCTAATGCTAACATTTTAACAAGTAAGTAAGAAGTGAACAATTTCACTGTATAAGAAGTTTTGAGACAAAGCTGGTGTGATTAAGTTAAATGTGAATAGTAATGCTGGCCCATAGTCTACTTCTGTGGGCTATGCTTACAGAAGGCAGGTGGTTTATTACAACTTGGAGAGAGTTCCTAGAAAGCTAACTATTTCTCTGGGAATTTTAACTCAGAGATAAAAATTTTGGACAAAAGTTTCCTATTTATTCAACATGCACTGCCAGGTAAATTGGAAGCTTCACAGCTGGCTGAACACAGGAAGTCAAACAGCTGTTAGTCTTGTTTCTGTCTCCAAGCTGGTTCAATTCCAGTTGAATCTGTCAAGGTCTAGAAAGAACCAGGTTTTCCCATACAACAGGTCCAGGCCTTATAGGTACAAATTTACAGCTACACGTGCTTACATTCTTTTAGCCATCCCCAAAGAATACACCTGATTAAAAGTTTCCAGAAACTACAGAATCATGATGATTCCTGAAGCCTTACTGGCTACCACTCAACTTCTATTCACAAGACAATTCACTAGGCCCCAAAGAGGTAAAAGTGTGTGTGTAACTCAGTCTCTCTTCCTAGAAGAACACTGTTGTTGCATTTGGAAATCTTCCAGTACCAAAAGTGACAGAAAGAAAGTAAAAATACTTAAAGGCTCAATTTTAGTAAAATCCAGAGTTATCTTTGCAAAAAACTACCAGTCACATGACAGCTTTGTACACACAACTACAGCATTTTTTTATATCCTTCCCTATCAAGGGACAAGTTGAGATAATACTGGCTGGTTCTGAAATACTGTCTATGAAGCCAGTTCTCCATGGACTTGTATCTTACAAATTATACAGATAGAGCAGAGCATAATCTATACAATCTACCATTATTAAAGAAATCTCGTCTTTTCCAACATAATTTTGTGAAAAGAAATGATGCCCATTAAAGAGCAATTTCTGATATCTTGATCCACTGATCACTTCACAATGGGAATTTCGGCTTCTTTGTAGCTCCTTACTGAGCTTTTATTTTGTTTTGTTTTTATAAGAAAGGTGCTTTGTTGAAATGCTCAGGTACTGGGCCATGTACGCTTGTCAACTTAGAACCTGCCTGATAAGACAATTGAAAACATCTAGTAGATGATTGATACAACATGCTGCTCTACAGTAATGCAATTGGTTTTTCACTTAGGTACACCATAAAATCTTGAGGTTTGAGAAGCTTTATAAGTGGTCAACAGCCAGGTGTAAGACCTGACATACACCCAGTTTTGTTATCTGATTCCAAGTAGTTGCTTTGAGAATTAGCATCTCTATTCAAGTTATATTTCATTTGTGCTAAACATTTTTAAACTTCTTTTCATTGATATGATCTCACATTTGCAGATTGTTTGAAATATTCTTATATAAACAACCTAAGGTTACTCTCAGTTTCCTAATAGTTTAGAGACAATACAATATATCTATTTATAAAAATCTCTCTTATGGGGTCGGTTAAGTACCTGCACTGCTATCACCAAGGTGATTACCATACTAGAGGCAAATTACAGGCTAGCAGATGGACTCAGCTTCCCTCCCGGTAGACTCCACCCAAGCTGCATCCATCTCTACATGATCTGCACTTGATCATCAATTGAGGCACATACAGACCAATTGTCCTTCAGTATGATTTCTCCTTATGCTTTTTTGTTTGTTCCCAGACCATGATAGTACCTACTTACAAGTTGTTTCAGTTGCTTACATCTGCTGGACCGGTTACTTCCACAGGTGTTTTTTCACTGCCGCAGTAAGAACAAACAGCACAACACCTGGAAAAAAAATAAACGAGCTTCAACCAATTTTCAAGCACAGAAATTGTATTCCTTTCATAGTGATGCCGTACAAATATTACAAATGGACTGGCTTAAACACCAAAAATCTACTGTCTCACTGTTCTGCAGTTCAGAAGAAATAGACATACATTGATTTAACCAAAAAATGCTTACAAAGCTGCATGGAAAGGTCGAGGTGGTGCCTACATAGAACCTTCACCCCTAAGTTCAAGTGTCTTTAGTATGGGAAGGTACTCTGCAGCCTGCCAAAAGAAAAACGTGGGCACCAACCCAGCCACAAACCTTCTGAGCTGCAATTTGCCCTGTCTGCAAGATATGCTAGGACAATGGTGGCACAGAACTTGTGTGAGTAGTCAACCAATGTCTCATTTGACTTAAGGCCCACTGCATGAGATGGAACCCATACCTGACACTGTTGGGTGACCAAGAACCAGAGACTAGACAGGCCAGAGACCTAAGGGAAAACCAAATACTACTGTTTTTTTTAAAGGGTATGAATAAAATGATTCCTAAGGATATTCTGCTTTACTCACAGATCAGTGCCTTATCCAGTCATCATCAGAGAGACTTCCTCTAGCTGCAGATAGGAACATAGCTTCAGAGACCCACAGCCAGACATTATTTGGAGAGAGAATCTAAATGGGAGGTCCTCACCAAATCTCTTCCCTCAGAGCTCAGGAAATCCAGAAGATGACTGGAAAGAACGTAAGAGCAGAGGGGGTGGAGGACACTAGGAGAACAAGGCCTTCTGAATCAACTAGGCAAGGCTCATGTGAACTCACAAAGACTAAAGCAACAAGCACAGGGCCTACATGGGTTGGCACCAGGTCCTCTGTGTATATATTATAACTTTCAGCTTAGTATTTTTATGGGACTCCTGACTATAAGAATGAGTAGGTCTCTGAGTCTTGTGCCTGCTCTTGGGACTCTTTACACCTTGTTGGGTTGCTGTGTCCAACTTTAATATGATAGTTTTTCTTTTACCATATTATATTTTGTTTTGTGTTATTTTATTATTATATCTTAGAAGCCTGTTCCTTTCTAATGAAAGACAAAAAGGAAGTGGATCTGAAGGGAAGAGGCATGAGTGAGGAACTTGGATGATTAGAGGGAGGGGAAACTATAATCAGGATATATTGTATGAGAAAAAAATCTATTTTAAATAAAAGGGGGAATAGAAAATTATGCCGGTATCTCTGATGGAACATAGATGAAAAAAAACTCAATAAAATATTTGCAAATCAAAAAAGAAAGAATTAATTACTTTAAATGCAAGCAATTTAGAGAGAGAAAAATAAAGTCACTTTAAATAGGCTCTGTTTGTAGAACATATTCACTTAACTGACCAACAAGCTGTATTCCTAGAAGACTAGTTATCTTTCAATATTCAATTTTCAAGTGAAGTTCAGGCATGTCCAGTCCATAACCCACAGACCACATACTGCTAAGGATAGCTATGAATGTGACCAACAAAAACAAACTCATAAAGTTGCTTGAAACATTGAAACTTATGATAGTTTTTGTAACTTAATTGCATAGCTGTTGAGTATGAGCTTTGCAGATGACAATGTCATGCATGCCATAATGTTGAAATGTTAGACACACCTGGTAGATAGAATGATGATATTTTTAAATAAATGTTGAAATATATAAGTATTTTCTATGTAATACCGTAAAATATTGTCTTCCAAAGCCATTATCAGCACAGCTGGTTGGGTATAGAAGTTAGAAGCTGAGGGCTTAGATGGCAGTCAATATATCTCCAGTTTCTGATTCACCCCTTCTATCCTCGTGCAAATAATGTTACTTGTGCTTTAAGTTCCAGAAACCTCTTCTCTATTCTTAAATTATTTGCAACCATACCCTTGTGACTATTTGAGATTTGGTTGTTCTTTTTTTCCACAGACATTATGGCAAGTTCTCTCCTCTTTGGAGTCAAATAGCCTTAGTTTGGATCCCTGCTCTAACATAAATAACTCAAGTAAGTAAGTTGTTTTCTCTCTTTGGAACTCAGTTGCTATCATTCTTGACAGACTCCCTCTTTCCCATTGTAAATGTTGAACTTAACTAGATGTCTCTGGCACATAGCTGGCAGTTATAAGATTGTTGAAAGTACAGCTTATGTAGTTGTGTAATTCTAATTTGAACTCTCAGTAGTTGTATGTGTTGTGGATATATTACTTAACATCTCTTAAGTTCACTTACTCATCTATAAAGTGAAAATAATAACAGTACCTCTCACAGAGTGGGTGGAGACACTTAACTAAAACATCATAGCCAAGAAATGCACCTGTGGCTCAGGAACATAAACACTAGCTGTCTTTCAATTTCTATAGACCTCTTCTGTGAGTGCTTAGAAAATTATATAACTATAGGAACTATGCTTTTAAACATTTTCTAACTCTTTGTTACATGTCTAGACCTTTGCTGCTCAAATTTGGTCCAGCATCATCTGGTGAGTGCTTCAGAACGTATCCCTTCAGTCTCCATCCCACACTTAGTGGTTCAGAGTCTACATTTATTTAAAAGATTTTGCAAAGATTTATTTCCAAGAAGAAATGGTGAGAGTCCATATTTTGTCAGTGTTTGGCAACTGTTCTTTTCTAGCCATGAAATATATTCTCCTGTGAAATAAAATAAGAAATATTTCTTGCACAAGAGTGATGATGAAACCACTATCATTTATGTACCATCAATACAAAAATACTGTATACCAGAATCTACATTTTTCTACATCCCCAGTGACACAGAAGCACAATAAAGTTGTAGGGACAAGTACTCTAAAGCTTACCCAATGTCCTTAGAGAAATAACATGGCAGGACTGGGTTTCTAGCCACCTTCTCCAATTCTACACATAAATCCATCTTTCAGCTTTCTTAGATGTCAGAATAAATTCATGCTCTCTAGCCACTTGGCACCTATTTACTACCTAGTTCTGCTTTCCAGATTATTTCAGTTTTAGTTCATCTTGAATTCAGGATTTTGACAATTATACCTCCCAACTGCATAAGATTTCTGAACATAAATCAAATGTATGCTCCACAAATACTCTAAGTGCAATGTTTTCAATAAAGTTTGTGAAGAATTCCATTGCTTCAGCTACACAACACATGCAAGGTCCTAAAACCAATAAACTATTAAAGAAAAATGTTTATTTTTCACTCTGAAAAATGTCTTTAATGTATTTTCAGATATTACAATATACACAGTCATACTTTATTAATAACTGCATTATTAATATAGGAATAAACACTGTCTATGCTTCTCCAAAACACTCTTCTATAATCCAAATAACTTAAATATCTATTAAGGCCAAACACACTGTCACTTTTGAAGCATTTTTGGTTACACATCTCATAATGATTTTCAGAGCATATGCATATGCTAATGTATTTGGTTGGAAGGTTAGATACAATAGTTTAATGTTGAAACTACCCTTATTCAAAGGAACTTCCTAATAAAGATTTACTTTTGTGTATATTTATCAGAGTATAAATTAGATTATTTTCCACACCCTTTCCACTCCTTCCATGTGTACTCGTTGGATAAAGGGCAACACATTAGAAGAGATTATTTATATTCATTTCAATAAAGTAGAATAAATAAAGACATAAAGCTAGTAATGTTTCTCAGGCAGAAGAATGTCACCATGAAAGGTCATCCAAAACTCAATGACAATTTCAAGTACATTCAACCTCAAAAGCATGTAAATATAATGCTTATGGAATTGTTAAAATGATTATGTGCATTTCTTTACCTGTGTTTATGTATCTGCATTATAACATTGACCTTCTATGTAGAATTAGAGGAGAAAATGTAATTAAAAAGCATTGTATGTTCTACATGCCAATATAAAATGGCCCATATTGACATGCCAATATCAAACTAACAGTTTTAAAGATAAAATGAGTGAATAAGCAAATAAATGGAGATAAGTATATGCCTTTTTCTGACTTGTGATGGTATGGATGAATAAGGAGAACACAGACAATGAATTAGAAGGACAAAGCCTATTGCCTTGCCCTCTGTGCTTACAGCATTGGTGAACTCAGGCTATGGGGAGTAGGACAGTGCAAGAGATGGGAGTAAATAAGAGATTCTTTCATTAGTCCCTTTAAGGAGTAAATATGAACACCAGTAAACTCCATGTGATCTCTTATTTATTTGTTAACTTAAACTACACAAACATTAGGTGGAAGCCTACTTCTGCAACCTGATGTGTTCAGAATCAATATGAAAAGAATAAAGGAAAATTTCACATCCTGAACCTTGGATATTACATACTTAAAGAAGTCTTACCCGGGATGTTCATAGACATGTTCTTTTAACACATTCACAGTGGTCTTGGGGGCAGAAGGTATTTATGTTGAGGTCTGATACTTAATATTAGCAACTGACTCTAAACCTTGTAGGGCAGTATAGTTAGATTGACAGTCACATACTAGCACGTTTGGATGTCACTGAGAATAGTAGACCCCCATCCCTCACACTCAGTGGCTTGTAAAAGCAGAAATGAAATAGGTAGGACTTTGATTACTAGTCAACAGAATGAGTACTTAATTGTATTTCTGCACCTGAATAGAGACATGAAATTCTACTGCCAGAAAGATAAGATTACACTCTGTCTAGCAAGAAGCTTTCTTGTAAAGAACAAGACATAACATTGTCTTCTCCCTCAAAAATTAATCCGACCAAACAACCCTGGAAATCATCTGGGCAGGGAAATGCCCCTCAAGAAGTGGTTTCAGAAACTTTAAGAAATAGTATAAAGCCAGCCTAAAATGTGGGTTGACACAATGGTCTCTAGGACCATGGCCCACTCTCCCCACATGTCAGTATTTCTTCTCTAGGAAATGGTCACTTTGGCCATTGCCCACTTTTCCCCTCGAGAGTGCCACCACTTTACCTTAAAATAAATGCCACCAATCTATCACATTATGCTCCATGTTTCTCTTCTGAATGCTTGAAACAGGAAGCAAAGGCAAAAACAGAGTGAGACTACAGTAATAGTAAACGAGGATGCTTCTCTTTTCCTGTATTTGTTTATCTGCTTTGGTATGAGACACAATTCTTGTCCTGTATCCTAGAGTATCCTGGAACCCACTATGTAGCTCAGGCTGGTCTCAAATTCAATGATCTTCCTGCCTCAGCCTTCTAAATGCTAGAATTATGGGTGTGAGCCATCTCACCTGGCTGGAAGTTTTTCAATTTGTTTCACATTCTTTTGCTCCACCTGGATAATTTTTTTCAGATCACAGTATAATATCTCTCTGTATTTACCACTGTCTACATGTACTGTGTCTGCATTTAGTGCTTTATCTTCTATGTCCTCCAAACATTCAAAATATTTTAATTCCTAACACTTCCCATAATGTTTTTATGACAGATATATTTTGCATAAAAGAAAATCTTTCCCTGTTTTAACTAATAAATTAATTGTAAAATGGTTTTGAACTCTAAATTCTATTTTAAAAAGTCTTTTAATTGGCATTTCTACCAATTATATTTAACTCAAGAAGTATATTTGGGATTATGCTGTGCACCAAGCACTTGCTGTATAAAGCTCTATAAAACATGATTTCACCTTGAAGTGGAATATGATTTATACCTTTTCCTGATGAACTTAAAAAGCAATTTATCAGGATATAAAAGAATGTGTGGAATTCAAAACTTTCAAATGAACACATATAAACTCTACTAGTTATTTTATGGTACTGTAACCAACATATCTATCAGAAACACCTTAAAGGGATGATTTTTTTCCTCATAGTTTCAGAGATCTCCATTTATGGTTGTTTGGTTTGACTGGCTTGGCAGAGCATCATGGCAGCCAGAATATGTTGCAGAAAAGAGCTGTTCACTATGTAGCTCATCAGAAAGCAGAGAAAAGGGAATGCTTATGCTCAGAGCTTGCTTGTTCCTTTATCCCTTTTTGCTCAGCTCATGAGATGGTGTTGTACACATTAAGGTTGGGTCTTCCCCTCTCAGCAGATATTCCAGAAACACCTTCATAGATATATCCAGAACTCCAGGCAGCTCTTAAACCAATCAAATTTAAACATCATGTAAGCAAAGAAAATTACAAGTCTAAAGCAAAACTAATCAATGTATATTATAAAACTAAGAACTAAATAATCTTCCTGTATTTCATGTCTTATTAGATGCTGAGAAAGTAATGACTAAATGTTATGTGATCTCCCTTTATCATATAGAATCTGATAGTTACATGGTAAGGATCTGATAAACAATTCTAAATTGAGAAGTCCAAGAACATCATATATTTTTTCCATTGAGGCATGGTTTCATGTAGCCCAGGCTGGCCTCAAAATATGTAGCAGATAATGACCTTGAACTTGCCTTCACCTCCTAAATGCTGGTATTAAAGGCCATTTCTATCACACCTGAATTATGCAATGACAGGGTTCAAACCCAGGACTTCATGCTAGGCAGGCATTCAAGCACCTGAGTCATAACCTCAGGCTTTAGTTTTGATTTTTCAAAACTTTGTAGCTTCAAACAGAATGATAGAGCAGTATCAGAAAGCATTTTCTGCAAAGAAATAAAAGTAATCTTTTAACCTTACAAAAGAAAATAGTAAATATGGCAGGCAGGAAGAAAGCCTGGCCAATAGGCAGACATACGGCCAGGCAAACTTTCAGGACAGGGAAATTGTCTGAGTTGATTTAAGCTTAACATAGAATCTATTTATAGGACTATTGTAAAACCAAAACAGGAACAAATACCTCACAGGTTGATGGAAGACCAAAACCAAAAATATACCTTACAGGTAAAGAGTTCTATTTACAGCCAAAACAGTTTTTAAAAAGTTCCTGCTTGTTTGGTGCTAAATCCTAGCTAATACAAGTCTGTTTGTCCTGTGTTAAGTCCCTGCCAAATTGGTTTTTGTTTGTAATCAAGGGTAAGTTCCTGGTCTGATGTCAACTGCTTCTAAGTCCCATTCACTTGATGCATATCCTTGCCTTTGTTCCTCCCCTTTCCATTGTATTCTTTTAACAGTGAGTAACCTCCAACCCGCTTACCCCTGTAAACACCTATCTCTCCTGTAAGAAGGACTTCAAGAGGCCCGTGAGGGTTGCACTCTCAAACCCCAACTTAGGGGGAGACAGCTGGCTAGCCAGTTCCGGGTGCACTCCAATACAGCTTGCTTTAATTTGGACAGTTGTGGACGAGGTCTTTTCTTTCTTGTGAATCTCAGGATTAACATATGGAGGCTCCAGCAAGATAGACTGTCCACTCAAATTTTGCTGAAGCTGGGGCAGAGCTCTTCATTCCAGGATCTTTGAGAAGCTGGTGAGCCACCCCAAGGGTGCGCTCACTTTAGGATAAGATAACCTAGCTGACCCAAGGCCCCAGGGAGGTGCTTTCCACTCTGCAAGCTCCCGAGGTGAATGGCTATACTAGAAATGAAAACAGCAAGCATTTTCTTCCTTTTTCTGAGGAAGCTTCCCTCTGGTAAGCCATTGGTTCTGCGGGATTCCTAGTCTGGGGATGTGGGGGACCTGGTGAGGCCCACCAATCCTTCGTCCAGGGCAAAGAGAGATGTTCCACAGCCCACTGGTTATTTCTGGCTAATTAGGAGTTTAGCCAGAGTCCCCAGTTGTTTTCTGACCTGCCTTGGAGCATTGAGGATGCCCTAGTGACATTGGGGACTGGGTTTAGAAACTCAGAGAGGCCCAGTACCTTGGCACTATCAGCAGAGTTCCAAGCCCTAGGCTGCACAGCAAAGCCAAGAACACCTCAGGACTCTGGGGTGTCGGGGTACAGGGGGAGAGGAGCAGACCTAGAATTTCAAGAGACCCAGTGTGAGGACATTAGGCAGTCTAGGGGTTGTACAAAGAGACAACTAAAAGAGCCTCCTATCTGTTAAATTCTCTTGGTCAGACTGTTGAAACCTCTGTGTGACACCACTTGTTACTGTCTTCTCTGTTGTTATCCTTGCTTTGTGTCTTGTTTTGAGTCTGGTCTGTTTTCATGTGCTACTGCTTGGTGTTACTACTAAATTAGATGAACAACATGGGAAACATGACTGGTAAGCCCAAGTTTGGGGTCAAATGGGCCTCCCAAGGGCACTGGGTAATAATAAATATCATCCATGGGAATCATGGCCATCTGAATCAAGTTGGATATATTTTGTCCTGGGCTGAGGTCACTTCTGTCCTGCCTCCCTGGATGAGAGTATTCATGATCCAGAGCAGGCAGGTCAGCTAAGCTCTCCTAGCTGGTAGAAGGGCCTTCAAGGAAGTGGCAGCCCAGACTCAGGAGCCCAATCTACAAGAATCTGCCATACAAACCCAAGAGTTTATTTCAAAACTTGTCTTGCAGAAATTGCCAAAGGAATTGGAGCCCATCTTCCCCACTTACAACCACCTCTATCTATCCACAGCCTCCTTCGAAGTCTGTCTCCCATCTTATCTCCCTTCTCACTCTTTACATTATTGATTACTCTACCTTCGCTTGGTACTTATTTTAAAAATTTTGACACTAATAAACAGGTAAGATAAAAAGCTGTTAGGACATAACTATGAAAATATGGTTTATGCCCTGAAGGATGAAGGAAATAATATAGATCTTCCTTTCAAGAGAAAGTATGTCCTTTCCAATCCAGATAAAGAATTGACTGAATTTTTTTAAGGTAAGCATTTCTGACCCAAACTCACCATTAGCAACTCTTGCAGTTTGCAATAAATGTTGTGAACAAATCATGAACAGAACACAGAATTGTAATACACTTGACCTGAAGACTAGAGCAGAACTCTCTCTTCACTCTAGGACAAAGGAAGAACAGAATAACGAAAGATAAAACTATCCCCTTCCTCTGGACTCTTCCCTCACATTGACCCACAAGGACAACTTCCAGGTGTTCCTAAGTTTTAGGACTTCTCAGAAGTACTGCATTTTCAAAATCTAATAGTTTAAAAATTCCCAGTGTCTCTTTCTTAGCTCTATCTATTGCCAATGCCTACCAGTTTGAAAGAATTAAATCCAAAGTCGCATCTCCTCTCAGGTCAGCTGCTAACTTTAGAAGGTAACGTTACAAGCAGAGACACGACTTCTCAAGAATGGTTCTCTAAATCAGGGGTGACCTACATCTGCCACCCGACATGTACTCTGTAAATAATGTTTTATCAGAACACAGGAGTACACTGTTTATGGCTGCTATCAGACCACAATGACAGACTTGAGTGATTGAGACAGAGACCATATGGACCACAAAGCTGGAAATATTTACAATCAGGCCCTTTACAGAAAATGTTTGTTGACCTTGCTGGAGATAATAAAAATGTCACGCTGCTGTTATGCCTTTCACTGTGCACACCACATGGAAGAAAGACTGTTACAACTTTATGAAAGAAGACATACAATAGCCAATGAGCACGTGGAAAATATGTCCATCATTGTACACTAGGGAGATGAAAATGAAAATCATAATAACTACGCCTGCTAGCACACACCTGTAGTCTAAGTACTTTGGAGGCCTAAAGCAAAAGAATGAGTTTGAGGTCAGCCTAGGTTGCATAGTTTCTTCCTAGTAATATCCTGTCCCCAAAACAGAAAAACGTCTCCACAACAAAAGAACTAAAATGATAACCAGGCATGGTGGTGTGCATCTGTAATCCCAGAGTTCAGGAGGCTGAGGGAGGACTGCAATTCCCAAGCCAGCCGGGAATACAAAACAACGCCATGTCCCCCAAAATTACAAAAATAAAAAATCTGAAATGTAGTTCACCAAGACTCTTAGGCTTCATATTGAGGCCTAGGAAGAAACTGAATAATTATGACACTGCTTGGGGGTTAGACTAGTTATCATACTGAAGAGAGAAAATAATTTCTCACATTTCCTCACACAATCACATTTCCACAATTCTTCACATTCTCCTAATTTTTCACAGTACTTCCTAAATGTCACTAGACAATAGGCTTTCTCCTACTTTGGGTGGTTAAACAATGCCCAGAGTAGCACATCATAAAATAAAGTGATGAATGATGACTGAAGCTAATTTTGGCCGGGACATCTTGAACAACAAATGGACCCTGAGAAACAAACAAAAGGGAAACTTCAAAATAGCCTTTGCTTCTCCACTAAGCCATTCCATAAAAAGGACTGAAAGAATGCAATCAGTGCATTTTCAGAGTGTAAAATTGTTATTCAGATGAGGGGTTCAGAATTCCAATTTGCCTAGTGTTTTCCTCTCTCCTCATAGAAATGAGCTCACCCTAGGATCTTACCAGGTTGTACAGCTTGTAGAATTCTGCCTTGGCTTGCAATTGATAGGATTTTTCCCCAGTTTTTTTTTTTCAGGGAAAAATCATTAAAGATTTCATCCTTCATGGTTTTCCAAACAACATGAGCTCAGCAAACAGATTTAGTTTTAAAAGTTACTTATCAACATTGACAGCGTTCTCTTAAGAACAGCTGTTGCCTTGTAGACTACAGTGTTAACCTACCCCTGCATTTAGAAACAATTCTGCTTTGAAAGAATATTGCACATTTAGCACCCTCCCCTTAATTACCAAAGACATTTGCATGAGAGGCCCATTTTTGTTGGGCAATTCACCTTCTTTTTTTTTTTCCTATGTTTTAAGTTTAGGACCTGAAAGGTGCAGTTCTGTAATGAGTTTAGCGTGTAAGCAAGAACCATATCCTCGTCACAGGCCTGGCTTTAACAGCCCATTTTTTAAATTTTAGAATTGCTTTCTTTTCTTTTATGGCACTGGCTGTCAAAGCCAGTTCTTTTGCAGTCCTAATTGTGAGCTGCAAGGTCATTTGAGCCTTGGCTCTGACAGCAGAAAATGAATTTCTAAAGAAAGGAAGCACTCCTCATTCTTTTAATGTTTGAGATAGTAAGGAGAATTTGCATAATCTGTGGTTTGCAATTTTTACAACTGACATTAGTCTTAAGGGTGCTGAGTACATAAGATTATTCATCATCATGTAAATAGAGATAAGTTTGTGAGGGAGTGCTAGAAAAACCAAAGAGGAGAAAATACTGATGCAATAAACACTAAAATTCTCTTGTCTTCTTCTACAGTAATTGTTTATGTTATGGAATGGTGTCTGTGAACTATTTGCTTCCTACATATGTCTTGAAATAAATTGCTACTGATATTCTAAAGTTCACTATTTAACTGAGCTAAGTTAATATTCCCGAATGATTATTTCAAAGCCTTACAAAGTTTATCATTTCTTATAGCAATGCATAGTATGTGCATACAATAACATTACTGTATAAGTAATACTTTTAACCTTTTTTGGTTTATTGTGAAATATTTTAGTAGATGAATATTTTTCTAAGGAGAATGGAACTAGGTAAGGACATGCATTGAGGGAAGAACGATGAATTTTTAGTTAGCAGAACATCAAATGTAGTTATCTCTTCCTAAAGAGGAAATGGCAGGTTTTTTTAAGGCTATTCTTTAGGAGAGAAGAATAGGAGTAAAAGAAGGCATAGATGAAGAAAAGTGAAGAATCTTGTGTTGCTGCACACCATCTATTGTTTATTTAGCATAACTCAATACTATATAGAAATATTTTTGAAAACATGCAATATTAGCAAGTGACTAATGTAGCAGAAGAAAAATATACTTCTTCATATAAGGCCTACTTATGTTTTTATTATCAACTAATGAAAATCAAAATGATTTTCAGTATTAAAAATTGAAGGGCTTCAGGAATAACTCAGTGGGTAAGAGTGAACCAGGCATGTCCCCAAGTGCATTTAACTCCACTGTCCAGGGACAGAGACAGGTGGATGCAGGAGCTCACTAGCCATCCAGTCTAGGCAAATAGATAGCTTTAAGTGCAGCGAGACCTTGTTTTAAGAGAGGGAGAGAGGGAAATTGATTCATTGTATACTAACAGTACATTGTCACAAGTGGTTTTCCCTCTCTTCTTGTGTGTGTATCTTCTAAAACTTACAAAATGAATATTAAATTGCCATAGATAGACTAATATATTGCTCTACATATAACCTGCCAACAAAAATTTGTGTCCTACTTAGGTTGTACATCTATCCCAGATCAAAAAGTATGTTTCTGCTCACTGGTTACCCATTGGATGGGAATAGTGGTGCACATCTGTGACCCCATCACTTAGAAGCCTGAAGCAAGAGAATCAAGAATTCAAGGTTAACCTAGGCTATATACTGAGATCCCATCTCAGAAAGCAAAGAAAATATTTTTCTCTAGTGGAGACATCATTTAACCAAGTAGTTCCATGACTATCCTAACAGTGGAAAGGGGACACAAATACTACATCAAGCAGTAGAATTCATTCCAAGTTAAAATATTTGGAATGTTTTTATTGAAGAAGATAGAATTTGAGCATGATTCTGAATGATGAAACAGGAAGTTAAAAGTTACTTAAGCTAGGAAAAGCAGACATTGACATTATATAATCATCACAGAAATTGCTGAAAAAAATACCAGGAATGATAGGGAGACTTGCTGATTACAAATGGAGGGTACCTGGAGATGTCATTGGAAAGGCAAGATAGGACCAAAAGATTAAGGTCTTTGAAAAATATGGAGAGGATTTTGGAGTTTCTTATAAAAATTTCTCAATAAGGTAGAGTGATATAATGACAACAATGTCTTAATTAAATGATTCAGATGGTTATTTAAAGTCATATTACCTCTCCTCAAACAACTTACACAGCAATAAACACACACACACACACACACATACACACACACACACACACACACACACTAAACACATATAAAGTTATAAAGGCAAAATTTGTTCTGCATTCTCAAGTCTACAATGTAACTGTAGATTATAAAAAAATGAATAAAAAAGAAATATATCTGTGGGTATTGGTACAGTATCAGTATATACTATACCTCAAGGTAGAAACCATATCTTATGTAGTTTTTATATGCTCAGACCCACCACATACACACAGGAAATGTGAACACATAATTAAATACTAGAATAGTAAGAACAGTAGACTGTGGAATATTCCATAATTAGGTCTTCATCATATGCATAGCCAATTGCTGAAATGAGATCTGACTTCAGAAAGAAACTAAAACATTCATTCTCTCCCTCCATAGGCCAAGTAACTCTCTTTAGGTCCTCTAGATTTTTGGACTACCTTTCTCTACCCTGCTCTGTGCCTCAAAGAGCTAATTTGAATATACCACATGACCACAATTCCTTTCCAGTTGAATTTAGTCAGTTAGGAGGAAATTGGAGAGGAGAAACATGAAGTTGGGGTATTTATTTATATTATACAACTCCAAGGTAAATATGCCCTGATAATATCCCTTGACCAATGGTAACAGAACTTCCTAGTCTTCCCAGCTCCACAGGATTGCTTACTTTTGTATATGAAACCACATTCTTCCCTTAGCCTTTTGTACTGACAGATCATACAATCCCAGCTGCCACTAGTCAATGGTTCCACTATACCTAAACATGCATTACTAAATAACCCTTTTATAGTTTTCTTTCTGTTGCTGTGATTAAACCCTGATCAACACTATTAGGAAAGCAAAGAGGTTATCACATCTTACAGGTTAGAGCCCATTATCAAAGGAAGCCAGGGCAGGAACACTAGGCAGGAACCTGGAGGCAGGGACTAAAGCAGAGACCATGGAGGAATGTTGCTTTGCTGCCTTGCTCCAGGCTCAGGCTCATGTCCAGCTACCTGTCTTATAACAGCCCAGGCCCACCTGCCTAGGGATAGTACAGCCTACTATAACTGGAGGCAGAGCTTTCTATCCCATACTCCTAAATGGCAGTAGCTTCCCAAATTACCACTCAGAGGCTTATATTAATTATAAATATTTGGTTGATGGCTCAGGCTTATTACTAGCTTTTTCTTACATTTAAATTAACCCATATTTCTTATCTATGCTTTGTTTGCCATGTGATTCGTGACTTGTTACCTCATTTTGTACATGTCTTGCGTCTTCAGCTGCTGGCTGGCATCTACCCCAACTCTGCCCTCCTTCATCTCCATCCTCAGTTTGATTGTACTGCCTAACCTTATCTTGCCTCGCCATTGACCAAAACTGCTTTATTATCAACCAATGCGAGCAACACACCTTCACAATGTACAGAAGGACATTCCACAGCAACCTACAATGAGCTAGGCAATTCTACATCACCTAGCCATCAAGAGAATGTCCACATGGATATGTTCACAGGCTGATATAACTGATACAATTCATTAATTGAGGTTTCTTCTTCCCAGGTATGTCAAGTTGACAAGTGAAGCTAAATATGACAATCCCCTTTTGAAGCAGAAGCAGGATGAGAGGAGAGGGAAAAGGTGAAGAAAGACAAGAAAAAAACAAAGCACCTCAAATCCTGGACTGCTTCACTTTCTGTCTTCTAGTGTAAGAACAGGAACGCAAAAAATAAAATTCTATGAAGACTTCTTTTTCAAGATTGATCCAATTTCACATCAAAAATTGGCTCAAATATTATACAAGTAAATGATTGCTTCCTATAACATTCTCCAGAGATAGGAAACTCAATTGCACTATGCTGCTAAGAGGTCCTCAAAAAACAACCTTTAAACATTTAGATTGCCAATGGGAAACATTTCCACACATTAATGGGAAATGAAATGAATTTTATTTGTTTTACTTTGGCCTCATTGGGAACATAAAGTCATTGATCTTTCTACTCTCCATTGATCTGGTAGCCCACCTGTTTTTAATTATCTGGCTCCTTAAACACCATTGAATACAAAATCAGCATTTCAAACCCGTAGGCAGATGCTTTACTTCTGTATTGTCTAGCTATCTTTCCATTACAATCATTTAGGTAAATCCTCCTTTCTGCAGGAAACCAGCTATTCTCCATGCTGAGTTCCATCAGCTGAGTTCTTCCAAAGAATTTTTCACAATGGGTAAAGCTTGACTCCAATAAACTCACAATGGCAAGACACTTTGTACACACCTAATGGTGTTTTTCTGCTCAACTCGTGTTCTTATGAAAGCTTCTATAAACTATCTCTACCCTCATATTTCTGATTCCTGTTCCTTGGTTTCCACTAGAAAAATAACAAGCCTGATTGTCTTAGGGTTTCTATTGCTGTGACAAAACACCATGACCAAAAAGTGTGTTGGGGAGGAAAGGATTTATTTGGATTACACTTCATTCAACATTGTTGTTTATCACTGAAGGAAGTCAGGACAGGAACTCAAACAAGACAGCATCCTGGAGGCAGGAGCTGATGCAGAGGCCATGGAGGGGAGCTGCTAACTGGCTTGATTCTCGTGTCTTGCTCAGCCCACCTTGTTATAAAACCCAGGGACAGCACCCAGCCCAGGGATAGCACCACCCACCATGGGCTGAGCCCTCCTGCATTGATCACTAATTGAAAAAAATACCTAAGAGCTGGATCTCAAGGAGGCATTTCCTCAACTGAGGCTCCTTGCTCTCTGATGACTCTAGCTTGTGTCAAGCTCACACACAAAATCAGCCAGTACACTGATCATTATTTATATAATATACTCATATTATTAATAAAATAAAAACATTTCAGCACTTACCACAACTGTACACTGTGCTGCAAGCCTTAATGACAAAGGGAGGGAACACAGTGGTATAAGGAAGTGGTATGAAGAAATGGCTATATTTGGGCATAAAACAACTCTAGTATATAAAACCTGAAAAGAAAAAGTCAGTGATCAAGATTATATGAAGAATAAAAGCTAAAGGAAGAGAAGGATTTAAGTACTATTTGATGCAAATAAGCCAAGTGAATATCAATAGAAGCATGTCAGGTGAATTTAGCAGCCCACTTTAAATGAATGTTTTGTATGTGTCAAAGGACAAGATCACTGTTGTTATTTTTGTTTAAAGATAGTAACTAGCTTTATTTCACATTCTTGTGTGAGGAAATACTTCATTTAAATAACAGAATAAGCTTTCAATGAGATGAATGGAGGAGGTAAGATTTACAGACAGAGAAAGACTATATAGAAAGCAGAAAGAAAGAAAAAAACTTGGATTCATTATTTCAAAGTAGCTTTCCCCATAAGGGGATGACAAAAGACAGAACAAGTGAAAAAAATAACTATTGGTTAACATCAAGTTATTTCAGATCACTTTTTTGTTTGTTGTGTTTTCTGAGACAGAATCTTTATAGTCCAGGCTAGCTTCAAATTCTCTATCCTCACATTTCAGCCTCCCCAGTACTAGGATCACAGGATTACATTACCCTAACCTATGATGCCCAACACAGGTTGCCTTTTTTTGTGTAATGATTTAGGCATAAAGAACATCACTACCATGCTAGTCATAGCCTGTTTGAAACATTTGACTGTTATCTTTGCTTTCTTTACCTCTTCATTAGCTAGAAAATCAGATAATAGTTTAGTTCAAGCCTTAGTGACACACACCTATAATCTCACTACTCAGAAGCCTGAGACAAAAGGATCCCAGTTTGAGGTCAATCTGGCCTGCAAACCAAAGGAAAAAAAATGACCACAACTCAGTTTTTGAAGGGATCATGTGAATGCCAGGTAGTAAAACTAGGAAACAACCGAGTTTCTATTAGTTGACATGAAACTTCATTTCAGTGTATTCTGCTAGGGCTCAGGGTAGAAACCTTATCAAAATAATGGCCTCCTATAATTTTTAACCAACATCAGAAAACTAAAAATATAATAGCATTAGTTACATTTTGCCTCTTGGATACAGTCTTCTCATATATCTATATATTCCTTATATTACTGTCTTTACAGACAATCTACTGGCATGAGTCTGTGAACAAATAGTCGGGGCTTAAGAATCACCATTTTCAGCAGGCTTTTTTTGTTGCCTCAATTGTATGAAGTTTATGAGACCAAAGCATTTTTTAATAGTATTCACACATTTATTTCAAACTTTTTCTTCTCAATTTAAAATAGTAGTTGCAGTACTCAATGAAGAATAATGTTGAAATAATTGCTTTTAAAATAACAGATAAAGATGATGTGATGGAAAATACTGCCTCACAAGCTGAGTTATCATTCAATAGATTGAAATGTTTTTCATCAATTCATGTATGAAAGTATGAATTTCATTACCAACACATAGCGAGCTAGTCAATATCTAATGTATAAAGTATGCGTGGCTAAAAAGTCAAATATCTGAAAAATGAGGTTCATCTCTACTTTGTGCATAAAACTTAAATTCACTGAAATATCTTCAAAGAAGATTCTAAAGAAAGAAAATAGTTAAACTTTTTTCAATGCTAATTAGCATAAAATTAACTAGCACGTAGTTTTTGGAAATTTTCTTAAAAATTCCCTTCTTCCCCATACTACTTCACGATAATGGTTTGGAATCCCTCTGTTACATGTAGGGAAGTACCATTCAATGGCTGTTGGCAGGCTTATCACATTTTAGAAAAGATTGTTCTGAGTCATCTTAAGAGAGAATCCCACCCTCAATATCTGACTTCCTTGGCCTCTTTCCAACAAGAATCCTATTAGGTCAATTTAGCAAAGAATTACCCTACTTTCTTAATTGTTTCCTTTCATTGATTCCCCATTGACTATACACCCCACCTTTTCGTATTATATTCAGAGTTGAACCCAGTTCTATACTGAAGTCTCTTTTCTCCTCATTTAACAGTTTCTTATTGAATCTCCTTTCATGACTTGATCTACTATTGGGCTTTATATTTTGCTTTAATGCCTGTAAAAGGCTAGTTAGTGTTTAGAGGGATATGTTAGAGGAGTTGTATAGTAGCAAATACCGACAAATGGGAAGACATTAAATTAAAAAGCAAAGGAAGTAACAGATGGAAGATGTGGCATATAAAATAGGAGAAAATCTTTACCAGCTATTCATTCAATGAAATATTAATACCAGAATATATAAAGAACTCAAATAATCAAGCACCAACAGAATAAATAATCCAATCAATAAACAAGAAAGTGAGCTAGCAGATAGCCCTCAAAGGAAGTACAAATAACTATTAAATACATGAAAATTGTTCAATAGTCAGAGTCATCATGGAAATGAAAATATAACTGCATTGAGAGTCTATCTTATTCCAGATAGAGTGCAAATTGTGAAGAAAAAAATTAAACAATAAATTTTGGCAAGGTTAGGTCAGGTAATGAATTCTTGATTCATTGTTGATGGAGATGTAAATTGATACAACCACTATGGAAATCCGTGTGAATATTCCTCAATGAATTAAATACAGTATTATGTATTTTATTTTGTTATTATTCCTTAGATACCTGTTTGTTTTCTACTGAGAGACAGAAACAATCTGTGGATCCAGTGAGAGGGGAGGTGGGGAAGAACTGGAAGTAGTTGGGGAAGGGGAAGCCATAATCAGAGTATGTTGTATGAAAAAAATCTATTTTAAATAAAAAGAAACAGAAAATTATGTTATAATCCCTCTCCCATATAATGAATTTCTGGAGGAAATAATGAGATGGACATAAACGAGGGATGGCCTGGGGACAAAACAGGAGTGGTCGAAGAAAGAGTAAGAGGGTAAGTGAAAATGACCAAATACATCATGGCTCAAAAGAGTATAAAACGATGCTCAGGAAATGTGGTGTAGCTCAGTGGTAGAACATGTACTTAACATATGTGAGGCCCTCGGTTTAATTCTGAGTACAGAAAAGAAAAACAAAACATTGAATCATGTTCATTGCAGTTTCCAATGGCAGTATATTTGTTTGTTACAACACTAGATATTTAAAATTTTAATATGCTCAGTGTTATTCAGCCAGCTTTGGGGAAAAATATCTCACATTCTACCACTGAGTCTCTTCTGTCTGAATGGCATTTTATAATTTTCATTCAAGCCCCTTAAATGTGCATACTCACCGAGAAATAGTTCTTTGATAGAGTATGCTAAGGAAATGCTTGGTATATGCAAATGATGAATGACCAAAAATGTTTATATATGACTATTGTCAACTCTGAAATAAACAGGGGGAAGTTTTGAATGACTGATCAGAGGTACAGAATAGGTAAACTATGAATACATAATGAGTATAGGAAACCAGTAAAATGAATGTATATGTGTCTCTTTATTGGCATTGAGTTAATATCAAAATATGCTGTCCGAGGGAAAGGAAATGTAAAAAGCATGTCTCATGTGACTTTAGTTTTTTTAATGTAAGCATGCTCATTTGTATGTGTCTTTTATGGTAAAAATCTAGGGAAGTGAACAGCATAATTTTAACAGTGATTATGTTGTGATGATGATTTTATGTAATTTCGACATCATCTCTTCCTTATTCACTGGACTTTTTAAAATGAGTTTCTGTTTTTCACAATAAAGAATAAAACTTATTTTGAGGAAAAAAATAAGTTCTTCAGCTGTTTTTTGAAAATCCATGAAGAAATTACATAAGCTTTTCTTTGTCATGAAGACCTTAAATTCTATTTTCAACTATAGATCTGAACAACACAAAACTCTTACTGAATTTTCCTCTACTAAAGAATCAGCAAATACTAAAGACTAGAACTTGTGGGGGAAGCTTTCACTATCTTTTTTAGATAGGCTTTAAAATGGCCTGGGTATCTTACAGGAAATGCTCATTCTGTTTTGACGTCAGTGACTTGGGCTTACACAGGTGCACACAATGCACCAGAAAAAAAAAAGGCTCCTGCAAGAGAGACCCTGTGCTCATGATGTCAAGAAGGGAGCTAGCACTGTGGATTAAGCAAGACTTGTGGTATATAAGATTATTTCATGCTTTATGACCTGGCTTTTTGGAGTCCATTACCTATGGTGGACACCTTGCACAGCCTTGATGCAGGGGGGAGGGGCTTGAGACACCTGCCTCAACTTTACCTTTTCAGAGGAGGGAATGGGGGGTGGG
>LZPO01097106.1:337156-347417 GCA_001675575.1 Neotoma lepida
AAATATTTAAGTAATTTTCTAGAAGCTGTTATATATCCAATTTCAGATGCTGAATCACAAACTAAAAGGACTTTTGGACACATAGTATTTTCAAAACTTGGACCCTTATATCAAATAAAAAATATGCATTTAGTTTATTCTCCTTTTAATTTTAAATAAATTTTAACATTTTAATAATTATAAACTGGCTCAATGTTTAATGTGGCATATTCCTCTCTTGTAGTATAAAATCTGGTTGGAATCTAATTGTCTTAAGCCAGTAATCACAATCAACAATGAATTGAAGAGATTTTCGCTCTACTGAAAGCAGATAAAAATTATTAACTGTGAATCCAATCAGACTCCAGTTCTAGCGCGTCTCTATGAATCTGCTTATTTCCATTTAGTACCTTGAAAAACATTCTGCAATGAATAAATTCCAGGAACCAAATTAGTAATTCTAGAGCTATTAATTCATTTAACACAAACCAATCTCCAACCACTATTATGCTTTTTTAACATGTTAGGAATATGGAGTTGGATATTGCGAATCCCTTTAAATTTACACAGCCTACTGATTAGGGAAGCTGTTATTTGCACTTTGCTTTATTTTTTAATTTTATATTTATTTATTATGTGTGTATATGTGTGTGTGTCCATGCTTGCCACAGAACCCATGTGGAGACCAATGGACAGTCTGTGGGACTCAATCATGTGGATTCTCAATATTAAGAAGGGTCATCAGGCTTGAATATTAGCAACTTTTCCTGCTAAACCATCTCACTGGCCTATAACTTGTTTTATTATTGCCTCATATACTTGTACCTCCACATATAAACCATAGCCCCAATGGTGTCATTGATGCCCCCTACAACCTTCAATTATCAAAACATTACATATATTACCTATAAAATATTATATATTATTTAATGTTGAATACATAATATATAACATATATATAACATGTAATACATAATACATAATGGGCAATATATACTACATAATGATAAATGTATGATATATCTTATACAATGTATACTATAACACAATTTATAATGCTTGTGTATATTGTATAATATCTAGTACAATATACTTCGTATGATTGTTATATAACATACAACATATTTTACATAATGTGCAATACATAATACAACTATTTAATGTCTAATTTATAATATATATCACATAATATATATCATGTGTTATATATGATATAATACATAATGTATGTTACGTGATATATTACACAATAGCCATTATGTAACATGACATTTTGTGATAATTTATGTATATTTAACATTATATAATATGTAGCATTATATATAATATATGGATATTGCTCTAGGTTCATAAGAATGTATCATCCAAAAGGCTGAGGCAAGAGATATATCTCATGGGGCAACTAATTTGTTGTAACAGACACCATATTCAGAACACATTAGACAGTACTTGTTTCAGCCTACCAAAAGTACCTTAAGGGACAGTGAGGCATAAGCAAAATATGTACACCTTTACAGATGAAGATAAGAATGGACCAAACCAGCAAGAAAATGCATGACAGTCTATCTCAGTGACCTAAGGTGAAAGTTTTGAGTTTATAGAAAAAGGAAAAGAAAAAAAGAGCAAAGAATGGAAGAAGCTAAAATATTAACATGGCCGTTGCAACAAGCATTGTGTCATTTATTTAATGGAATGCTCCCTTTCACAGGTGAGAAAACGGAATTCCAGAAAAGTCTCATAATCATAATTAGAGCTGCAATAACACTACAATATTTTCTCTTCTGAAGCCTGTGCCCTTTCTTTCACAGTAACCTGGGTATGGAGGAAAAATATCTGAGTACCATAGCTGTCTTTGGAGGCAGCCAGGAAAGGTGACTTAGATAGTACAGAAGGGACCAGAACAGGTGTGGCTATGCTTGTTAATATGTCAGAGAGGGAGTGTAATCGTCCAGGAAAGTGTGTGATGTCCATTTGATTCACTGTCACAGTTGGAGTGGTTCTATCTCATTGGTTTTATAGGCTTATTGGATCATCTGCATGTTCATATGAGGTCATTTCCCTTCTAGTCATTTTTCACCTCCATAGTTAGAATGCTGTTTTCCTGAACACTGTTTCTAACTATTGGGCAAAGTTGACAAAGCTATATCCAATAATCTTCAAATATACAGAATAGGGTCGTGGCACTTTGTGCTCAGTAAATGTTAATTTTTCATAAGTACAAGAGGACACACTCACTTAAACTGAGTAATGCATAAATTATGTTACAGTTTAAGCTATTCGTAATAAACTTTAAAAGTGGCTTGCAATTACTAAATGGTCATTTGGCTGGATATTCTCCCTGAATTATCACATGGATTAGGAGGTCAAGCACCAGATTAGAGAAGTAAAAATTACAGAGCCTTTAGGAAGCTTGGCAGGATATCACAGCAGACTGGCATGACCTTAAAAAACAAAAGTCACCAAATTCTACTTTTGCCCAATTTTTTTCAAGGACTACCTATCTGGAAGGACTGCTATTGGGGAAAAAAAACCATTAAGTTGCAAAGATTACATAGCAGCCCAGCAGTAGAAAGATTCTCTGCTTTAAATCTGTGCTCTTATAACCACTCTATAGTTACTTAAGTCTATATCACCCATAGCCAGCAGATGGCAAATTCTAGGGTATAATGAAGGCAACTTTAGGGTGAAGCCACATGGCTGTAATAGAGAAACTAAAAGCAAATACCAGACACTACAAAATGGTAAAAAGTGGCCCAGTCAACCTACCAAACCAACACATATCAGCTCAGGTACCAAAGCAAAGGTGTACCTACAGTAAATGATGCAGGAAATAGCAATAACTAGCATTAATCTATGCTTTGCAAGGTACTGTGTACCTGCAAAAGGTGACTATTCCCAGCCATCAATTACTGAGAATGAAATTGGACTACTTGAATGAAAGAGGACTACTGATTCCTAGTCAGAAGTCATTAAGAAATCAGAATTTTTATACTGTTGTAAGACAGGCCAATGATCTAGAGTTTCTTTTATATTAGATGATCAAAGACCAATAGCAGAGTAATTAGTATGATAACTCATAAAGATAGCTGGTTTAGACTCTCCTGGGTCACATTTTTGAAAAATTTATTCTCCTCCTTTAGTGGATTGGCAGTGTGTGATGAAGGCTGGTTCAAATTCATGTGCCAGCACTCTCTGGATTTTAAAACCTACTCTGCATATTACCAAAGTAAAACACACTTGAAACAGAAGCTAATACAGTATGGTATCTTTTGGAAAGGTTGTTGGCATTGTGTAAATGTGATCAGAAGACATAGTGTGGCAGCTTCAGAAGAAAACTGTAGTCATCAATAATAAGCCATGTGAACATTTGGAAACTAGGTTTGGCTGGAATTGTTCTCTCTGTTAACAGGGAGATAGCATGATTAATATTCAACAGAAAGGCTGAGTGTGATGGTACATGCCTTTATCCAGCACCTGAGAGGTAGAAGTAGGCAGATCTCTGTGAATTCAAGGGCAGCCTGGCCTACTTACATAGTGAGTTCCAGGACAGCCAGGGCTATATAGTGAGATCTTGTCTCAAAAGAACAACATCAGCAAAAAATATTCAACAGGAAAGAATAGGAACAAGGGATAAACCTCAACAGAATAGTAATGAAGTCAGACTAGGTACCCTAGGGAAAGAGTTCTCTCTCTCTCTCTCTCTCTCTCTCTCTCTCTCTCTCTCTCTCACACACACACACACACACCTCATCTGACTAGGTAGAGGTTGGAAAATTCTTACAAAAGAGACAAAAGCATCAATCAGTATTGATGACTGTTTTTACAATAAATGCTTGAGTTATGCATTACCTAATTTCAAGAACTACATGTTTCCATGATACGCCTCAAGTGATTGGCTTTATTGCGGAAGGCAGAAAAGGAGCATTCAATATCAGGATTGGTGCAAACCCTAGTAATGTCAGCCCCATTGAATAAAGGAAAAAATATACAGGCAGGTTATATTTGAAAGCTCAGTCAGGATTTCCGAACTAAGATCAGCATCCAGCTGCACTGCTATTAAATCAACGTAGAATCTAGACTTGAACCAAAAGTATATCCTATCTACGATTGCTGTAGAAACAAGATGCCAGAAGAGTAGAGGCTTATCCAAGGTTAAGTTATATGAGGAATATAATTTCATAATCATAATCACAAAGGGGCTTAAAAGAGCCAGAACTCTGCAGAGGAGACAAAAATTTTTAAAGTCAAAGCTGATATGAAGGGAGTACTAAACCATTCACAAAGCAGTCAAATATAACAATGCTCCTTTGAACTTATAGGGACCAAGAAGCTCCTATAATGTCACAATAATGTGGTTCTCATTATATAGACAGGACATAGTATTGGTATATCCTTCTAATGCTCAGTGTCATATAATCAACTGGGGTCAGCAACTCCTTTATCTGTTTCACTACACTGCTTCTTAACTTGATTTCTACATCTGTTCCAGTACTATCAACTTTATTATGTTATTTTTTTGTTCACAAAATTTCAGTGGTTCTTTATCTACCCTTCAAGTGTTGTCGCCTGCTACTCCCATATACCATCTCTGAATGCCAGACAAATAACAAGTCCATTGTTCATTGCATTCTTGTATTCATACTTCGGCATACATAACTCATTTGTGGAATAATTTCTCTCTCACCTTTAGAAGTAATCAAGCTCTACTAAATGGCACTTGATGTATGCAATATCTATTATTTTTCTTATTATATATGAGCATCCTCTCATCTGTGTCTATGTAGCCTTGGCCCTCATTATATCCACGGATTGCCTGAGACTATAACCTCCACAAGGGCAGAAATATTATTTGTCTGGTTCACTGATTTATTGTAGCAAACTGTAAGTGACAAATATTATTTGAAGAATAAATAATACATTCCTGGACTTTTACAGTTTTTCCAGACATTTTATATTGTGATATTTTCCACTATGCATACACAATTCCATCCTCTGAAAAGATGACAAAAAATCAAAACACTGACACAACTGTCAGGAACTTAAAACAAATGGAAAGAATAAGCATTTTCGATATGAGAAATGCTGTAGACTCGAAAGCAAACTTTTGGGGAACCCAGGCAAATTACAAGTAAACAGACATTGAATTAAAATGTATGGGAAAGGTCTAGTTCATACATCAAAGTAAAGGTCTATTGGGTAATTTGCTTGATGACTAGGAAAGTTAACCCTACTTTTCCTTACTTTGACCTCTATATCTAACTTTCATCACCAGGCTTCTTAAAAAATATCAAATGGGCCTGAACTAGGCCCTCTGAATGTGGGTGACAGTTGTGTGGCTTGGGCATCTTGTGGGGCCACCGGCAGTGGGACCAGTATTTATCCCTAGTTCATGAATTGGCTTTTTGGAGCCCATTCCCTATGGTGGGATAGCTTGCTTAGACTTGATACAGTAGGGAGGTGCTTGGTCCTGCCTCAATTTGTTATGCCAGACTTTGTTGACTCCCCATGGGAGGCCTCACCCTCTCTGAGTGGGTAAGGGGTGATCGGGAGGAGGGGAGGAAAGGGGAACTGTGGTTGGTATGTAAAATGGAAAAAAAATACTTTCAAAGAAAAAAAGTTATCTGTATTTGTCTATCCATTCTTTGATTCTCGATATAACTCTACCATAGTGAACAAGACACGTAAGTGCTCCGAATTAAAGACCCCATTGATCCCAAATCAAGATCCCACTCCTACTCTGTTTCTTCTCCCCCAGAAAGCACGTTTGTATCTGCTTTCATAGCTCTCTTAGCAACTAACTCTTCATGTGTCTTGATTTTGGACATTAGAGGGGTCCAAAGAAGGCTAATGTAATAGAAGAAAACTAGGGCTTAGGTGAGGAAGCAAGTTCAAGAACTCATCACAGAAAGTGAAAACCCTAGCCCCAAACAATAAAATCTCAGTGGCATTGCTAACCAAATACAGGCGCTCACATGCTCATTGTTAGTTCTGTGTGCATATATCCATGCAGACCATGCTTGTACGACAAGCCATGTATTCATCATGATTTTTCTTTTCTTGTATGTTAAAGTTTATTTTTGTAAATGCTTATATTAATAATAATCACATGCAACAGGAAACAAGGGCCAGAATAACAATGAAGAGTATAGTAAAAATTGACCCATAGCTGCATGAACTAATTCATGATCATTTTTTTTCTTTATGGCCACACTTGTATCATATTTACTAAGCTCCCCTCTCCAAGTGACTCCAAAACTGTTCTCAATGGGTGACTTTTGCCTTCTAGCTTTTATAGGGAGTAGACTAAAAACTGGCTTCTTAAAAGAGAATTTCTGATTCAGTCCTATAAAGTCATAACTCAATATATTGATTCTACGTTGACTTAATGTCATTTAAAAACAATAAAGTTCTACATGGTTCTTTATTTTTGATGCTAGCAGAGGAATTTTTCTTAGGAAAATATTTCAGCTTTATAGATTTCTATGTAGACATTGGACTGACAGTATAACAAAAACATTATCAAGAACATTATTTCTTTGAGAAACTTTCCAAATGTATTTTACCTGTATTGGAGTCTGCTCACTCATGGCACCCTACTCATTACTACTCATCTCTTCTACTTCCTCCAGTTAGATTATATTTGAATCTTCTATATCCCACACCTCACAGCACTTCTAATTTGTAAACTACAAATAGACAGAGTATACATATTAAATCCTGGATGCCATGTTAGCCTCTCAAACTAACAAGCTTAATGGGAAAAATGTGGAAGCCATCAAGAACATGTTATGTTCCACGTCACAGTCAACATAGCTTAGAGAAAACCAGTAGTGAGTGACGCCAAGTGAATGTTATCAAAAACGTCATTAATTATTTCTCTAAAATTTAAATTGTACCTGATTCACAGTACCATCTCTAAACTCCAGGGAACTCTTGGAAGTATAGCCCAGACAAGCATGAAATAGATAATTCAGCACTATATTTTAAAATAAGGTATTTGTGTTAGCTTTGTGTTAAATTCAGCTAGATAAATATACAGAAAATAAATTCATATAAATCTCAGAAAGTCTAAAGAAAATTCAAGCCACAATTTGGTGCAGTCAATGGTACTAGTGCTACTGTATTATGCTTTCAATCCAAAGCTTAAGAATCATTATGATCATTAGACCCAGCTATTTTTATGACAAGTACACTTGCAGCTACTTGAAAAAAAATAAGACTCATATATTGCTTCATATAAAATATAACTTGATGATGGGAAAGTAGTTTCTACAAGGACAGCCACTGTGGCATCACATCCAACCTTTCAAAATATTTACCACCCATAAGACCTCCCAATTTTCTTTTTCTAAGTTCAGTTGATGATGCTTCACTGTTTTAAAATGTGATTTTTAAAAGGAGAAAAGATTAGAGGCTGATATGGGGCTATCTAAGATTGTCATCAAGAGTCCTATGAATATAGGACAAGAACTAAGTAAAGACCTGTGGCACTTCAAACGAGTTACTCCTAAAGAACAATTCTAAGAAAGCAGGGCTAAAGATGACTGCTAAGCTTTTCAATATTCACACCTCTGAGGTAGAAGTGACTGCTTTTGAATTAAAAAGGTCTTGTGGCTTGTCAACTAAGGAAAATACCTTATTAACTAATAAGACATATAATAGTAGTTTTATTGTTCCTATCTGTTTTACAATTCTTGATATAAAAGTTGTGTTGCATTGATGTTTAGTGAGGTGGTCTATCATATAATGTAAAGGATCAAAAAGATCTACACAATATATTACAAAGATGGCAGTTCTCCCAATACCTTTCATGGGCCATAGAAGCAAGTACTTCCAATCATTATGGCTAGAATACTTACTTTTTCATTAACTACATAAGCCTAAATAACATGTTTATTTTACTCTTTCTAGGTTTGTTATCATTGTGGGCATTATTTATTGATAAAAGCAAACCATTTGGATCACTTGCTCTCTGGTTCCTTCAAGAAGTATCCTGTAGGGGTCTGCAGAACCAAGTTGCTTTCAAGCAAAGATGGTCCTGGGAGGAGGCAGGGAGGAAGGAATCAAGTTGTTGACAAAGGTCTGTGGGGGTCTGTGGAGGAAGCAAGGAGGGAGAAACCTAAGCTGTTTACGTCTGGGTGATCTTTAAACTGATTGGCCTGACGGGGCATCTACGCCGCCCCTCTCTCTAGCCTTGTAGTTTTAGGCTTTAAAAGGACCTCACTGTTTTTGAATAAAGGAGTTCTTGCTTGACTGGACTCCCTGTCAGGTTTGATTGTCTCCCGGGAAAGGGAGGCTGGGAACGGGCGCACAGTCCCAGGTAGTCCCTTCTCGAGACCCAAGTTCTCAGTGGGGCAGACATCACAACAGTAACCACTAGTGACACAAACATGCATGGCTTTGATTATATGGTAATCAATAATTGCATTATTTTGACTTACATATTATATTCACATTTGGATGATAGATTGACTTAGGGTTACTCTTTGCTTTTCTTGAATAACTTTTACTTCTTGGAGTCTATAATAATGTTTTTTTCTTTAGCTTTCTGCATACTATTTATTAAATTATTCCTAAATTGTCCCTAAATTACATACATTCTTGTCAATATAGTCCATTTTCAGATATTTATCATTCTCTTCTCCATGGAGACATCTCTGAAAACTTCTGTCCTGCCCTAGTCAAAACTGGTAGCTCTTTAGACAAACTGCATGACCATGATCCTCAAAATTTTTTCAATTCTCTCATGGTAATTCTTCACAAGTCATAGATATCCCATTTTTTAAGTTAACTCTCATATACTTTGAAGTCTTGTTTAGCAATTTTCTGAGAAAGAATGTGTGAGAAGTTAACATTATGATTCCCAGGCTATCTAAGCACATATGCATAATATACACACATTTAATTAATGGGCTGGTATGTTGTAGAATTTGAGGCTACTATTTACCATTTACTTTCTTCCTTAAATTTGAAAGCATGAATTCTAGCTCTAGTATTGCTGTTGAAAAAGTCTCAGAATTACTACTACTGATCCTTTATAATTTTTTTAATTCTTCATACTATTAAAATATCTATCTCCAGCATTCCAAAATGCCATAATGATGTCATTTGATGTGGATATCATTTTAGCAATTGATCTAGCTGAGCAATTTCATGGGGAGATTTTTCTGAGTTGCTTATATGATATAATACCATCCCCTCTATTTTCTATTTTCTCTTTCTGGAACTCTCATTGTTTGGTTATTGGTTATTAGATCATCCAGATTTGACCTGGAATTTTCATAACTCCTTATATCCCCTTATTTCCATCACTTAATCTTTTTGCTTTATTTTCCTGAAGATTTTCCCAACTTCATCTTGTAACCCTCTACTTTATGTTTTGCAGTGTGTCTACAGGTACAGTGTGGTAATGTGAAAGAGTGAACAGAAAACTCCATCCTAGCAGAGTTGGCATCCTATTAGACAAATAAACCAAAAGGCAAGTAAAATATATATACTTTTAGATAAACAATAAACAAGATAAGCAGATTTTGTGATATTTATTTTGACATATTAAAAAATTATGATGAACAGTGACAGGGGGCTAAATATAATAACTAATTTCATGATTCTGTATTAATCAGAATTTTCACTTCTGTTACAAAATGCCTTAGAAGAGGATAGATTTATGTGTTCACAGTTTCTAGGTCTTCAGTCCATTGCTACTCAGCTCCATGTGTTTTGGCAAAACATAATGTCAGTGTGAGTATGTGATAGAAGAGGTACTTCACCTCTACAGAACAGGAGGCACAGAAGGAGATAGAAAGAGACTAGTGACAATACATCACCAAGGACCTGCCCCCCATGACTCAACTCTTCCAGCTACATCACATCTCCCCAGGTGTCTTAGGGTTTCTATCGCTAAGAAGAGACACCATGACCACAACAACTTTTTTAAAGAAAAACACTTAATTAGTGCTGGCATACAGTTCAGAAGTTTAGTACATTATCATCATGATGGGAAGCATGGTGGCATGCTGGTAGAAATAGTACTGGAGAGGAAGCTGGGAGTTCTACATCTGGATCCTCAGGCACCATGAAGAGAGAGAAACACTGGGGCTGGCTTGAGCATCTGAAACCTTAAAGCTTACCCCCAAGTGACACACTTCCTCCAACAAGGCCACACCTCTTCATAATGCCACTCCCTATGGGTTCATGGGGGCCATTTTCTTTTTTTTAATTTTTATTATTAAGAAACTTTCTATTCATTTTACACACCAACCACAGATCCCCCCTCCTCCCT
>LZPO01097106.1:354926-366651 GCA_001675575.1 Neotoma lepida
AAACAACCAAGGTTGATTTCCTACTTACTTCAGGGCTGATACAGGTCCAGGAAATTCCACAAAATTCTAAATGACACATAACACTGTGTGTCTCCAATGATCCTTAGTGTGTGTGAGAGAAGTATACAGGCCTGATGCAGTAGGCAGCACTTAGATGCTCCCATGATGTGATGGATATCACTATTGCCCAAGCTTTATTAGCTAAGCCATGTCTGTGATAAGACCTAACTTCAAGGGAACAGGATATAAAATAACCTTATGTTCCCTGTAGGAAAGAGAAACTAGATATATAGGAAGAGGAACAAAGGCAGCTACACATGTCACATGCCTTCCTGTGAACTTTCTTTTTCTTTAAGTGTGCTCCTGAGATCTATCTATGTTAATAAATGTCGATTTAGCTGATTCATTCTCAGGGTTGCCATTTTTTCCTGCTGAAGGTGTTTTAGGTTATTTTTAATTTCTGTCGTAACTAACAATATTGCTGTGATCATTTGGGATATATAATTCAGATTTTCTCTAGACTGTTGTTCTAGATTCATTTAAATGGTATTTCATGAGGACATCCAGGCTAAGGCATTGGGAAGGGTCAAGACTGCCTGAACAAAACCCCAAACTGTATTGAAATGAAAGCCAACACCACAAATGCTGTCTATTCATGTTTGTTCTAAAGAAATAAAATGGTATTATTTTCAGAACGCTTTACTTTCTCAATTGAACATAGCAGAACAAAAAGTCAAGGTTGTTGATAATGCATCATTCAGTTAACAAATGCCAAAATCAGATATTCTGGTGATTTTCTGCATCTATTCAAACTCTACTGAAAATTAGGAGAGCAATTGGAACTTAATATTACTAATAGAAGACACACCTTCAAGGCCTTCTGCAAATGTCAAGATGAGTGAAATATTTGACAAGATAAAGAAGATGAATCAACCACAACCATTTGAGAGTGGAAAAAAATCTGGTGAGAATAGCATGAAGTGCTCCCTGAGAACAAACTGTTCTAGGGGAAAACTCATTAAATGCAAGGTTAAAAAATCTTTCTCAAAAAGTTGAGGGAAAAAATAATAATAAAAATTCAATTGAATGAGACTAACTTTGTAACAGAATAAGGACTGGGGTTGTGCAGTAGTAGGGTGCTTGCCCAGTATGTATGAGACCCTCAATTTGATTCACAGCACCCAAAAATAAATATTATAGATATGGTTTGTATTACACATACAAAAAACTTAATCTTTAACATATGCAGGAAATTCCAGCTAAACTAAATAATCTGCTGTGTACTGAGTATTTACAAAAATGATATAGTCTAGTCCCCAGTGTGATGATATTTAATTGTTAAGTCCGGCCACCATAAGAGTTCTTATCCCTCAGTTTTGTAACTTTCTTGAGAAAATGTCATTTAAGGCAACAGCAATGCAACAGAATGAAGGGATTTGTGCTCATGCCCTGAAACCCACATTGCTTAAGCTGTAAAGTAGAGAGATCTAATGTGAAGTTTCCAGGAAAAGGCTCTTCAATTCTAGCACAATCTTATCAGAATCAATAAAATTTTATGGTTTCTAAGGCTATACCACTGTTTCTCAAGAGCAATTTCTCAATGCATCCTTCCTAATTTGACCCCAACTCATATATATTAAAATAAATCAGAAAATTTACCCAGGTAAAGATAAAATTGAGTGTCAGGAACTCAGTATATTTCTAACTGTGCTCAGCTTCCTCAAATGATATTCATGTATATGGACAGAGTGATATAATAGCCACATCCACAGTCCATATCCGCTGGAGGTTTACATCAAACACAAAAAAGAATGGAACTTTCTCATTTGCAGCAACAGAAATGAAACTGGAAGACATTATCTTAAATGACATAAACCAGGCACATAAGATAAATATCACATGCTCCCATTCAAATGTGAAAGCTAAAACCATTGGTTTCATAGAAATAGAGAACAGAAGTTACTAGAAGCTAGGGTAGTTAACAGGGGGGAAGGAATAGAAGGAAATTAAATAACAAGCACCAAGGTAGGAATGAGTTCTAATGTTTTACCACACAACAGTGCACAGTAATTTGTTACATATTTTATAAGTAACTAGAAAAAGGAGATTTTGAAGATTTCCAATCCAAAGAAATAATAATGTTTAAGGCACAAAATATGCTAATTACTCTGATTTCATTTTCACACATTTTTTACAGGTATTGAATTATATGGTCTCAAATTTTTATGACTATTATATCTTAATAATAAAGTAAGAATATTAGTTTTGGAATGTACATCACATCAGATATACCAGAACATTTAGGGAGACATTCACAAAGAAAGTACCAATGGTAGATGTGCAGGTCCTCCTTTAGTCATTCAATCCAGAGAGGCCTGCAGAGTTCTAAAAGGGCCATCAGCCTCTGCTTCGGTATAACAAGGAGAACAGAGTATAATTTTAATCTGACATTCAAAACCTGGTATCCAGCTCTGTCCTGTCAACTCACCAATACTTGGGAACAGCATTGGGTTCTTCACTGACTGAATCAGGAAGCTGGGAACTAATATTTGTATTTACAGCTAAATGACATAGTAAATTAGCAACAAGATTCAGTTCCTCAACCATGGGTTTGTGGAAGCAATGAACACCCTCCTTATATGATTGCTGTAGCTTGGTCACAATCTAAGCACGCCTTCTGAATCGATTATCACATACTCTGTAACATAAATAATTTTCAGAGACTTTACAGACCGTCTATTTTCTTGGAAGTTGATTTGTTGTAAACCAACTAATCCTTACCTTAAGGAAACATATTTAGTTAAAAAAAAAACGACACTGGGTAAACAATTTGGAATTTAGGAAAAATGATTAATACATTTCAATAGAGGCAAAATGGGAATTAGCTTTAGTATATTTTATCAATGACCCCAATTATTCATACTTCATTATCTATGCCTTTTGCTATGTGACTTTGTACTTTTCATACTAAATAGAGAATGATTTCCTGCCATGCAATTCTTGGTTCAACTACAATGTTTTGTTTTGACATTAGCATGTAAACAGAAGTGACACAAGCAGATACTTGGAAATTTTTTTGCAAAGTGGTCTTGGTCTCATGAATCTCTGCTACTGCTAAAACAAAGAAGAGCTTCTCCACTGATTCAGGTACAGCTTTAGACACAGGGACAAGATCCTCCTATTCAAGCTCAGTTGGGATTGGTCACAGTCCAGGCTCTGGCAGAGATAGGTAAGTGACCTCAGTCAAACCCTGCTCAGGTCAGCCACCTGACCTGCAATATGAATGACAGATTCAAAAGCAAAAAGATTTCCAGTCTTAAGCACTGAGTTCTGGTGTGATTTGTGACATATCAATAATTAATACAGTGTTCAAAACTACCTGGAGGAAATATTTTCACACTGATCACTGAAAGAGATGACACTGGAGTACATTAAAGTACTAAAGGGAAATTTTGTCAATGACATGAGTGCACTTAAGCAAAGGCTACCACAAAGGTGATTAGAGCATTTCAAACAATGAAAACACATCAGAAGAAGTAAAACAAGTGTTATTAGACAAGGTTCAAGAGCTATCCATGATTATATGGACTTTTTTATGTTACTGTTATATCCATGAAAGCAGTCTTCATTTTGCCCTTACTAAATCTTCTTTTAAGGTAATAAGATCCTTCATTTCATATTGTAAAAGATATTTCTTTGTCTTCCATAGAGGTGCATTAATATGACTTATAAGCAAAAGAAATTGGAAAAAGGCCAAATATACCTTTATATTTCCATATCACTACAATTTTCACAAAAATTTTAACACAATTCTATCAAGCTTATGGCACTTAGTATATATTAGTTAGTGAGTATTTTCTTAAGATGGAAGAATCAAATCTAATGAAATAACTCTACTTTGGGAAAATTGGCTTATTATTCAGCATACTAACAGCCTCTGAGATTAATCTAACAATTTTTAGGTCTAGCACATTGAAAAGTTCTTCATTTGTTTATCAATAATCGTCTCTGTATTTGTGGGGAGAGATTTTATCTTACTACTTCTGTTAATACCATAGAATCTGAAGAATGCAGGTAGATGTCAGAAATCAATTTGAATTAGGTCAAATAGTCCTGTTTGTTTGTTCAATACTAGAAATGAAAAAGCACACAATCCTATTATGCAATGCAGCTAGTAAAGTATTCAAGAAAATGAAAATCAGAGCACTTAAAAGGCATTCTCCAAGTGACAAAGCCAGCATATAACTGAGACCAAAATCCAGGTCTCCTCATTTGTATACTACAGTCTGTCTACCATACAAGTTACTGTAAGTATATTCGGCTGTTTTAGTTCAAAACTGAAGAGTTCTATACAGTGGATGATTATGAAAATGTTTGATGAATGAATTGAAAGCAGAAGTTGTCTTTAGTCCTTTTGTTTGTCTAGGCATTCTCTAGATTGTTCTGTTCATCTTGGTTGACACTCAGTAATACACACCTTGTGTTTTTCTGACACTTTTCTGGACTCAAATCTTTTACAAACAGTAAACCTTCCTCAGATACTTGCTTGTATTACATCCTTACAGAAAATTTAAAGGTTTAGGATTTTTGCATTAATTTACAAATGAATAAAAGGGAAAGAGACAGAAAAATTCATGACTTACAAACCTAGCATGTGGCTCTAGAGTTTTGCCTCAGATTTATGTGACTCCTAAAGGTGAGGGTCACCCTTGCTGGGCCTTCCTTCTTCTATAGAATAACACCTTTTTAGAAGATGGATAAGTATTAATCTTACCCCAATCACACCTATGAAAATTAATGTCCTTCAGATAAGTTTTTAGTCTCTTGATTTAGAAACATGGGGATTTCCTTATACTATGAAATACTGCTCTCATGAAGCAGAACTAGGAAGAATATTTTAATAAGATAAATGACTGACAAGCCATAACATACATGACTTTCCCAAGGTTATTAAACTTCAAGCTTCCCTTTTCAATTTCTCCTAACACCCATCTTTGTCATAGCTTTGATTCCCATAAAACGGTTATATTTCTTGTCTTCCAGAAATAGAATCACACAAATGAACAGAGGATACCAACTAGCAAGAATCATGAACAGAATTTGCAATGAGGTTGGCCCTCATACCCATGTTAGATTTCATTAGGCACCAAATAACCTGATATTCCCTTTCAAGATCTGGAAACAAATAAAACAAAATCTAAAACTTCACAGTTACAGCTTTGAGCCAGCAGCCTCCCTTTCTTATTTTCGTATCATACATAAAACATCTAACACTTCAGTACTGAGACTCAACTCCCAAGTATTTATGCTTTCTGAAAGTATTAGTCAGAAAAAGGTTGTGGGTATGATGCAAATCAGGAGTAGTTCATAAAGCAAAATTTCCCACTTCTTGTAGCTATGGGGTGGAGAGAAGCAAACACTGGGGGAACTGGAGCAAGAGAGCAGGATACAGGAGGAAACATTGACTTTTATCCACAAAATCATCCCTTGTGTGAAAATGCCACCCCTGACAAAAGACAGAGAGCTGCTTCACAAACTTCTGAAAACCAAAGCTTTTGAGCTAATATTGCTTCAAGGTCCACTATTCTGCCAGAGGTGACAGTACCTTAATTTGTCACTGTCAAGCGGGCCAATTTCTTTAAGGTCTGATTATTGTTGTTCTCCTCGACTGTCTCTAGACACAGCAGATTACCAATACAGAAAGCATGCTTGAGGTCAACTTGAGTGACATCAAACAGAGCTTATTACTGTGCTAACTGTTCTAGCAGGAGTGATGTGATTCAGGTAAGGGTATTTGAGAGGGCACAGACAGTCTGAAGGTTTCTGTGATTTTTGCTGTGATTCCTTCAGGAGAGGATGCTGATGAACAGGTATCTGTTTCTCTGACACTCAACATTGAATGTGACACTCTAATTCATAATATATGAAACACTCATCCTCCTTCCGAGTGCACAAATCACTCTCCCAGTTCACAGAGAGCTGAACTATGAGCACAAAGACTTTCCCTCCATAGGCATCCATAGAGGCTTCCTGCATGGATAGAACAAAGAATCACTGTAGAAAATTCCACTCCAGGTTTTGAAGGTCCTTCACTTACATCTAATTCAACAGACATTGGATTAGCTAGTAGGCAAATATAGAAAAAGGCTTAGGCTCAAAGCTCTTTCTGTCATGCATATCCACCCCCCAAGTTAATGTTTGAATTTAATTTTTTCTCTGAACGGTAATTCTAGGATGGAATGTTTGTGTGGTTTCCCAAAAGACTTTGGGGAAAATAAGACTTAACTCTAACACATGATGTAACAGTATACAGTTAAAAATTGACAGAAGCCAAAATTTACAATGTTATTCAGAAATGATAGGACAGTTGGTTATAAACTTTTCCTAAACCTTTATAACAACTCTCTTCCAAGGGTCCTTGCTATAGGAATAACTCACAGCTGGAAACTATGCAACAACAGAGACATTTTGCACTTGGATAACAACAGCAGAATAAACAAAATGGTTATGTCACTTCCAACTACCCAAAAAGGAAGACTCTCTGCTTTGATTCTCCCTTGAGGGGAAATAAACTGTTCTGCAAGAATAACAGTTTGACAAATATTTTCAGGATATCTGAAATCCACAGGAATATTTTATTACTCACATAAGGGTAAAAGTCAGATTTGGGTGTGATTAGCACATGCTTTTAAAGGTCATCCAAGTTAATCATACACTTGGTATCTTCTTTTTATTTTCTACAAATTTCTTCAATGACACTGCAATCTATTTCAGTCTCCACATTTCTACTCAAACAAACTCATAAGAATAGACTTTTTTTGAAGCTTCATTTTTGTTCTAGCCAGCTCCAGGGCATTCTTTAAAAAAATCCTGTCTTAAACTATCCTGTTTCTTAACACGAATCTTTTCTGTTTGCCTTCGTTCCCCTAGTCTGACCTTCCACCTCTCCCCTGCCTTGTTCTCATGCCTATAGGAGAGTTCACAGTTCCTTTCTACATCCAACAGAGCACTGGGTCAAACTTAGCTACCTATTAGAATCACCTAGAATATTTAAAAATCCCCAGATGACTTGATTGCACCCTCAGCCCAGGTAAGTCAGAATCTCTACAGTAGGACCCAAACACAAAATCTTTTCTTACATTGTCAGTTAAATTATATTATACACACTACTAAAGATGCAAATCTTTGATATCACATGGTAAATTTATATACCTATATTTTATTTGTGTACCCCAATAAAGCTTATCTGGGGATCAGAGGAAAAAGCCAGCCACTATATTAAACATAGTCAGGCAGTGGTAGCACAAGCCTTTAATCCTATCATTTGGGAGGCAGAGATTCATCTGGATCTCTGTGAGTTCAAGGCCACACGAGTTAATCATAGAGGTCTGGAGGTGTGTACAGACAGACAGGAAGTGATAGAGCTGGGCAGAAAGAAGAAAGTAATGTAGCTGGCCAGAAAGAGGAGTAAGAAGGTAGGGCACAGAAAGATAAAGGCATGAGTATACAGGAAGTAGTTCTCTCTTTGGCTGATTTCCTAGCGGTAAGAACGTGGCTGGCTTCTTTCTGCTTCTCTGATCTCTCAGTTTTCACCCCAATATCTGGCTCCGGGTTTTTTTTATTAATAAGACCATTTAGCAATTCGTCTTACATACCTATGTAACCTACCTCCTCATCACAATATGGAAAATTCCTACCAGCCTACAAGTTCCTTCAAGTTCCTTTACGATCAGTCCTCAAACCCACTACCTCCACAAGGTAGTTACTGCTTGAAGTTTTAATCATTAAGGATTATTTTAGCTTGTTCCAAAACATCCATCACATGAATGGAAACATATTATGCATATTCTTGTGCTTCTCAATCCATAATGGCTTCACACATCCCATGGGGATTTTTTAAATACAGATTCTAATTCAGTAGGTCTGGGGTAGAGCCTAAGGGTTTTGTTTGTTTGTTTGTTTGTTTGTTTGTTTTTCATTTCTGACAGTTTCCCACATGATGTTAATGCTGATTATCTGGAAATATGTTGAACAATGGGGTCTGCATAGGTAAGAGAGTAGCAGAAAAGAGTCCTTATAAGCAAAATTCTTTTCTCAGCAGGTATCAATTGCAAACAGCTTCTTTATTAGGGTTCCACTTCCTTTTCTCAATGCAGAATTCTACCAGACCTTCAAAGAAGCCAATATTTAAGTTATTCTGAAAAAATAGAAACAAATGGAGTATTTCCTAACTCTCTTTACAAAGCCACTATTACCCTGGAATCAAAAACCACACAAAGACTCCAATAGAAAACTTCTACAGCTGATAACACTTTCAGAAAAGTCATTCCCTTAATACTACGTCATAGTGTTCATGTGGCAAGGTAATAAGCCCTTCTGGACATTGTCTAAGTAAAGTGATGAGCCTGATGGATCCTATTTGTTTTTCTTTTTAAAACTAATGAGTAAAAAATTATGAAAAAGTGACATAAAACAATTAAAGTCTTCCCCAAATATAAGTTAACTATTAAAAATATTACAATGTAATTTGTTTCTGTTAACATAAATTTACAAGAGCCTAGCCATGTCCAATGACTAAGAAAACTGAAATTGAACCCTTATTCTAAGCCTTGTCTCTTATGGGTACTGAACCTAAATTGGTCTCAAAATAATACAATACCAGTATTTGAAAATAATTCAATAAATAAATACTGACCAAAAAGTTTTATTTGCAAAGCCTGTCTACGTTTCTAATAGGCATGATAGGCTCACTTGTCTTTATCATGAGATAAATGAAAACTATCTAGATCTACCCATCAGTTTCTACTGTCCTGTCTTTCTCTTATGGGAAAGGGAATAGACTAAAGCCCCCAAATGTTTCCTTGGGAAAACCACCAGGAAAACTTATACATAACTCAGATATTATGTATTATCTTCCAGCATATGAAAATAGGTAAATGAGCCAATATCTGACAATCATATTTATACTTTAAAATTATTGTTATAATTTTATTATTGTTGTTCTTTAATATAATAATTACTGCCATAATTTAATTATTGATATTGTTGTCTGGAAATGGAAATTAGAGGTGGTGTGTTTTCCTAGCATGAACATGGAACTGGGTTTGATCCTCAGCATTGCAAAACCAATTCTCATTTATTTTAGAGCAATAAGATCAGGTTGACATTTTATTAGAATCTAAAAAAGATTATGATAATTCAAAAATATCTATTTTTTTAATTTTGTAAGAACTTATCTGATCCTTAATATTTGAATATAAGAAGTATATGGCTACATTCCATTTAATTTGATGCTATGAAAAATCAACCCATGATTACCGCCATTATATCAGTCATGCTGCATGTACTATCCATGTGTGCTATATACATATAAAGAAGGAAGAAATAAAGAATGCAATGCTAACATTGAGGAATAAAGAAGACATAAAAAACAGGTCTGACCAACAGGTAAGGTTTACTACACTGACACTGTAGATATGACCTTTGAATATGCTGCCCCCCCAATAGACTACTATAGTGAAATTAACAATTGCCAGAGATTGAAAGGGCCTTCATGATCACCTAGTTAAATTTCCTTGCAGAGAATTAATCTGAAGCCTTGAAAATGAAAGTAACTTGTTCCTAGATATCTTGATTGGCAGCAATACCTGGCATACCAGTGTCCTGATTTTTACCTAGTTTGGCTCACCTTGTAGTATCCTCTAAAATTTTGGTACAATTCATTACTTCCTTTCCTAGCTCAAAGGTTCTAAAGGGAACTCATTCATAGAAACAAAACAGGGCTAGAGTTTTTACCTGGTTCACCCCTTTAGTAAAGAACAGAAACATTTGAAGGTAGTAGAACACCCACATTTTAGTTCCACATTTCTCTAGAAGAACAAAACAGTCTGTTTCTACAGTATAATATAATCCATTTACCTTATTTGTCCATATTCCCTCAGGCATGTGTGCTAGTGAGTTTTATGTAATCTTCACACAAGTTAGGGCCATTTGAGAAGAGGTAACCTCAATTGAGAAAATGTCTCTTCCAAATTAGCCTATAAGCAAGCCTTTGGGACATTTTCCTGATTGATGATTGATGGGGGAGGGCCCAGTTCATTTCAGGGAGATTTTGGAGTTTTAGATACACTTTGGAGATCTAGAGGAGCTTTGGATTTTTAGAAAGACTTTAGATTTTTTAAAGAAACCGAATTTTTAAAGTATTGAAAATTGAAAGACAATGCAACTTTTAAAGTCATACTGTGTTTATATTGTGATAGTAATATGAGATCTTAGGGATGAAAACAATGGAAAAGTAATTACTTAATAGTGTTATATTGGTGTATCAGGTCAACAAGGAGTCAATTGTCATAGCTAGTTTTATGTCAACTTGATGCACGGTGCAGTCATTTGGGAAGAGGGACTCTTTATTGAGAAAATGCCTCTATAAGATTTGCCCATAGAAAAGTCTGTACAGCGTTTTCTTGATTGGTGATTATTGTGGGAGGGAACAGCTCACTATGGGTGGGGGTCCTGGGTTGTATAGAAAAATAAGCTGAGCAAGTCATGGAAAGCAAGGCAGTAAGCAGTAATCCTGCATGGTTTCTACATCAGCACCTGCCTCCAGATCCCTACCCTAGTTGAGTTCTTGCCATGAATTCCCTCAGTGATAGAGTGTGATATGGAACTCTAAGGTGAAACAAATGCCCTTCTCCCCAAGTTTCTCTTGGTCATGGTGTTTTATCTCAGCAATAAAAACCCTAACTAAGAAAGGTTGATTCCCCAAGGGAATGAAGTAACAGGATTGGGAGGTACCTGTGGCTTTTGTTTATTCCAGACTTGCCTCTTAAAAAAGCAGTATCTCATAAATGCCTCATTTAAGCAAACGCTTTTGTTTCCATTTACCTACACCCTATCTTTTGGTTAGGAAAGCAGCTGACAGAAACCTCCTTTGCACCTCAGTAAGCACAAATACTACAGGATTTCACTCACAGTCTAAACACACTGTAGAAGTAGGAAGCAGAATGATAGTAACCAAGAACTCAGTCAGGGAGGGATAAATTGGGATTATCAAATCTCAGACAAGAAAGATGTATTTAAGAGATACAATATGGTGACTAAAGTTAATAACAACTCACATTTTTGGAAGTGTGAGAATAGATTAGGTGTTCTTACCATAAAATTGTACCTATATAAGGTATTATACTTGCTAATTCACCTCATTTAGTTATTCTACAATGCATGTATGTTTCAAAACATTCTGTATACAGGAAAGTTATATATTCATCTGTCAATTTAAAAATTGTATTAAGGAAAACCTTTTCTCACCTGTTGGAAATTCAGCTATAACAACCAAGACTACAACTACTTCTACTATAAAAATTGGTTACAGACTAATAAAAAAAAAACTAATCATGAAAGAAAACTTAAAGCAGCTAGCGCAGTGGTTCTCAACCTTCCTGATGCTGCCATCCTTTAATACAGTTCCTCATGTTATGGTGACCGCAACCATAAAATTATTTTCATTGCTACTTCATAACTATAATTTTTCTACTGTTATGAATTGTAATATAAATATTTTTAGAGATAGAGGTTTGTCAAAGAGGCCACGACCCTTGGTGAGAATGAGGAGATATCTTCACAGCATTCGGATGAGTCAGAAACTTCAAAGAGGAATCTAGAAAATTACAAATAGTACTGAACAAAAGGAAAATATTAAATTTGACTAAAATATCAGAAGTATTCT
>LZPO01097106.1:399813-410066 GCA_001675575.1 Neotoma lepida
ATGTGTCTTTTCCAAGCAAGACATGAGATCTCGAGTGCTGGGATTAAAGGTGTGTGTCATCATGCCTAGCTCCGTTTTCATTGTGGCCTTGAATCCACAGAGATCTGGATGGATCTTTGCCTTCGGAATGCTAGGATTAAAGGTGTGTGTGTCACCATTTTCTGGTCTCTATGTCTATCTAGTGGCTGTTCTGTTCTCTGACCCCAGACAAGTTTTATTAGGGTACACAATATTTTGAGGGACACAATATATCACTACAGACTTGCCCAGACGGTATTGGCACACGCCTGTCTTTAATCCTAGCACTTGGGAGGCAGAGGCAGGTGGATTTCTGTGAGTTAGAGGCACATGGTCAAGAGAGTAAGTTCCAGGACAGCCAGGGTGACACAGAGAAACCCTGTCTCTAAAAACAAACAAACAACAACAACAAAATCATGGGACTTTACTTAAATTTGATCGAAGGCCAACAACAAAAAATTCAACCCTGTGGAATAAACTTCAGGAGATAGATATGGATAGGCAAAATTAAATTACTTTATAAATATATCCAATGAAGTCTACTTATTCAACCAAAATGCTACAAATGTGTAATTTTAGGAAAGCATTACATTGGATAAAAATTTTAAAAAGAAACTTTATATTTTAAAAATAACCAAAGAAAACAATATAAACTATTATTCAGATAGGAACAATATCATTGAGTGGCAAAGAAGCAAGAAAAATAAAATAAACCAAAGCACAACTTAATATACTTTTGATTATATGTAAAAAAAAACCTATATTATAATCTCAAAAAGAGAAGAATATTCCTAGACAGGCATGGTGGCATGTATCTGTAATTTCTGAACTCGATACGCTGAGGTGGGATGATGGCAAATTTGAGGTCAGCCTGAGCTACATAAGGAGATCCCATGACACACACTATTCCCTGCCAAAAGAATTTCCACACACAGAAAACACTTTCATTCTATTTTCCTAAGTGTAGACACACTATTTTGCAATGAATACCATCAAAAATTTCCAGGCGGAGTACTATTCTTCCCTCAATACTTTTAAGTTTGGGTTTTCTGTTGGGGGATAATCTTTTTGTACACTGTGAAGATATGTCTGTTTTACCTCATCTGCTTAAGGCACCTTCTGATTGGTTTAATAAAGACCTGAATGGCCAATAGCTAGGCAGGAGAGGACAGGCAGGACTTCCAGGGAGAGAGAAGAACTCAGGGAAAGAATCAGAAAGGCAGAATTTTCCAGCAAAACACAGGACAAGTCAGACATACAGTATGAAGGAGAGGGAACGAGCTACATGGCAGAACACAGATTGATATAAATGAGTTAATTTAATTTTTTTTTGTTTTGTTTTCCGAGACAGAGTTTCTCTGTGTAGCTTTGGCGCCTTTCTGGAACTCACTCGATAGCCCAGGCTGGCCTCGAACTCACAGAGATCCGCCTGCCTCTGCTTCCCAAGTGAGGCTGAGATTAAAGGCGTGCGCCACCACCACCCAGCATTAATTTAATTTTTAAGAGCTAGTTGGGAACAAGCCTAAGCTGAGGCCAAGCTTTCATAATTAATAAGAAGTCTCCTTGTCACTATTTTGGAGCTGGCAGTCCAAAGAAAGTCCACCTACAGTTTTCCTTTCTAACATGCATAATGAAGTTTATGCATATTTTAAATGTAACAATAACAAGACTAATAAGAATAATTATTATTTGCTGTGTGATCATTATTGTACCAGGCTTGCCTATACAATCTTATTGGACGTTCAAATGCCTTTGTAGGTAGGTAGATGCCATTGTTATTGTTACCTTAACTTTTGTAGATAAACTTACCACAGAAGAAAAAAAGTGAATTTAACTAGGATTATGGAATTGATAACTTCCCATGCTGAACCTAGAAGCCACACTGTGCTGTTTTTTGTTTGTTTGTTTGTTTTTGTTTTTGTTTTTACATGAAACATGTAAGCATGTTTCACTTCGCTGGGAAAATGTTCAACCATAAGAGATTCTTTAAAGTATTTATTGAGCTATCACCAGGTGTTGCCTTCTGACCTTGGCTTGGGTCCCAGGATTCTTTAACAACTGTGCCATTTGGACAGATGGAATGAATATAATGTTCTCTGCCAGATAAAATCCTACTTTCACAATGGCCTGTTAGTAAATGCCCCCGAAGTAATCAATCCTCCTAGCTCTCAGGCCATAGCTGTCTAATTAGCAAATCCTAAAATGGTTAAGAAAAATCCTCTTTATAATCACTATCAGCAAAAACATATTAACAAATGCAAATAACTTCCATATGTTTCTAGTTTGTCTAGTGACAAAAGTCAGGAATCTATTGAGTTACTTTTGGCAATCAAACAAAATCAAATGTGCTCTTTGTAATCTTTCTTATAGCACTGGACCAGTTACCAAGAAACAAGCTAGCTCTTTTCACTCCATGGAAAGAGAGAAGGAAGATCTCCTTTGTTACAACCTTGATGTTTTTTACATTGGTAGATTTTGATATTTGTTGGTAAATTAACCTTTCACACCTGTAGAGACTGTGTGAGTCTGGTAACACTTCTATAAAGAATATATTACTCTGTAGAACAATGAAATAATATCCCAAAGCCATATAATCATTCTTATGTGTGTACTCTTCAGAATAACACCTTTGGATTTATGTCTAGTCTTTGATTTGATTCCATTGATCCATCTGTCTATTTTTATGCCAATACTATGATGTTTTTATTACTATAGCTCTGTAGCAAAGCTTGACATTAGGGATGGTGATACCTCCAGAAGCTCTTATATTATACAGGACTGTTTTAGCTATCTTGGGGTTTTTTGTTTGTTTGTTTGTTTGTTTTTCCATATGAGGTTGAGTATTGTTCCTTCAAAGTCTGTAAAAAACTGTTTTGAGATTTTAATGGGGATTGCATTGAATCTGTAGATTGCTTTTGGTAAGATTACCATTTTTACTATGTTAATCCTACCTATCCATGAGCATGGAGATCTTTCCATCTTCTGATATTTCCTCCAATTTCTTTCTTCAAAGACTTGAAGTTCTTGTCATACAGGTCTTTCACTTGCTTGGTTAGAGTTGCACCAAGATATTTTATATGATTTGTGGTTATTGTGGAGGGTGTTGTTTCCCTGATTTCTTTTTCAGCCCTTTCATCATTTGTATAGAACAGGGCTACTGATATCTTTGAGTTAATCTTCTATCTTGCCACTTTGCTAAAGGTGTTTATCAGCTGTAGGAGTTCCCTGGTAGAATTTGGGGGTCGCTTATGTATACTATCATGTCATCTACAAATAGAAATCCTAGACATAAATCCACACCACTATGGATGCTTTGTTTTTTACAAAGAAGCCAAAAATATACAATGGAGAAAAGAAAGCATCTTCAACAAATGGTGCTGGCATAACTGGATGTTGGCATATAGAAGAATTCAAATAGATTCATATCTATCTATCACCATGCACAAAACTCAAGTCCAAGTGGATCAAAGACCTCAAAATAAATCCAGGTACACTGAACCTGATAGAAGAGAAAGTGGAGAATAGCTGTGAGTGCATCGGCACAGGAGACAACTTCCTGACTAGAACACCAGAAGCACAGGCACTAAGATAGACAATTGATAAATGGGACCTCGTGAAATTGAAAAGTTTCTATAAGGCAAAGGATACCATCAATAAGACAAAGCAGCAGCCTACAGAATGGGAAGAGATCTTCACCAACCCCGCATCCAACAGAAGGCAGACCTCCAAGATATGTAAAGAACTCAAGAAACTACACATAAAAAAACCAAATAATCTAATTTTAAAAAGGGGTACAGATCTAAACAGAGAATTCTCAACAGAAGAATCTCAAATGGCCAAGATACACTTAAAGAAATCTTTAGCCATCAGAGAAATGAAAACCAAAATGACTCTGAGATACCATCTTACTCCTGTCAGAATGGCTAAGATCAAAAGCACTGAAGACAGCTTATGTTTGAGAGGATGTGGAGCAAGGGGAACACTCCTCCACTTCTGGTGGGAGTGCAACCTTGTACAGCCCCTTTGGAAATCAATATGGTGGTCTCTCAGAAACTTGGGAATCAATCTACCTCAAGACCTAGCTATACCACTCTTGAGCATATACCCAAAGAATGCTCAATCATACCATAAGGACACTTGCTCAGCTATGTTCACAGCAGCTTTATTTGGAATAGCCAGAACTTGGAAACAACTTAGATGTCCCTCAACCAAAGAATGGATAAAGAAAATGTGGTATATTTACACAATTGAGTATTACTCAGCTGTTAAAAAACAATGGCATCAGGAAATTTTGAAGACAAATGGATGGAACTAGAAAAAATCATCCTGAGTGAGGTAACCCAGACCCCGAAAGAAAACATGGTATGTACTCACTGATAAATGGATAGCAACTGTAAAGTAAAGGATAACCATGCTACAATCCACAGACTCAGACAGAGAGGCTAGGTAACAAGGAGGGCCCAAGAGGGAACACATGGATCTCCCTGGGAAGGGGAAATAGAAGAGATCTCCTGGGTGGACTTGGGGCATGTCGGCATGGGAACTTGAGGAATCAGGTTGAGGGTGGGTGAAGGGGGAGAGTACTGAAAGAGATGACTGGAAATGTGGGCTTTTTAGGGTCACATAGAAACTGGATGCAAGGAAAACCCCCACGAATCTACAAGGATGACCTCAGCTAAGACTCCTAGCAATAGTGAATAGTAGCCTGAACTTGCCATCCCCTGTGATCAGATTGGTAATTACCCTAATTGATATCAGAAAGGCTTCATCCAGTAATGGATGGAAAGAGGTAGAGTCCCACAGCCAAATATTAGGGGAATCCTGCTGGGGAATCCTGCTGAAGAGAGGGAGGAAGGATTGTAGGAGCTAGAAGGGTCAAGGACATCGCAAGAAAACCCACAGAAACAACTAACCTGGTTCATAGGAGCTCACAGAGTCTGAACCAACACACCAGGGAGCCTGCATGGGACTGACCTAGGCACTCTACATATATGTGACAGTTGTGTAGCTTGGTCTATTTGTGGGACTCCTAACAGTGCGAGCAGGAGCTGTCCCTAATACTTTGGCTGGCTCTTGAGAACATATTCCTCATACTGGATTACCTTGCCTAGCCTAAATAAAAGGGGAGGTGCATAGTCTTACCACAACTTGATACACCATGCTTTGTTGACACCCATGGGAGGCCTGCCCCTTCTGAACAGAAACAGAGGAGTGGGGGGAGCCGCAGAGGGGAGGTAAGAGAGGAAATAAGAGGAGAGGAGGGAGGGGAACTGTGATTGGGATATAAAATAAATAAACTTTAAAAAAATGAACACCACTTTTGCTTCAACTAAGATTTTTGGCAGGCAATCTAGGTGGGTAATGTGATCAGCTGTATTTTATTCCACCGAGGGTCATAGTGAGAGGTACCCTCTTCCTCCCACCTGCCTGGTGCCCCTCACGAAGGTTACAGTCTGCCCTCTTCCCCCTATGCATTTGTACTTGTGTCTTTATCACTAACCTTCCCTGCTTCTCCTCTTTTCTATATCATTATTAACTTCATTGTCCTCATCAGATGACTTGGAGTGATCACAGAGATGAGTAGTAAATGAATTACATTAGCAATCAGTTTACTGGAGGCGGGCCCTCCTCCTTGTATGTGAGAATTGCAGAGTTAGTGGATCAAGGAAAGGGAGAAAGAAGAGAAAGAAAGAGACAAGGGAAACAAGAAGGGAAGGAGGGAATAAGGAACAATGGGGGAGAGGGTAATATGGCACCTCAAATATTTGTAAAAATGCACCTAAGAGAGATTATATAGTTACATTATACCATTCCCACCACAATATATTTGAAAAAATATACGTGCATACAAAATACATATCTTTGTTTACACACACATGCATGTATATATGTATATGTATATATATATATATATATATATATATATATATATGCTTTAGAAGAAAGTAGGAAGGGCTTTCAGGAGGAACTGTGCAGTGTCTTCTAGATCCTTTTACTTTCAACATTTTTTCCCAAGTAATTCCATCTCATTTGGGATAAGAGGACAGCAGAAGGTAAAAAAAATACATATTTGGCCTCAATTCAGTGTACATGTAGATATGAAAGCTAGGCAGTCTGCCCAATATGGCTGGATTACCTACCAAATGTGCTGGAATAGCTACAACATTTTTGAATGCCCTGAAGCTCTTTTGGCTTGCCAAACATATGCTGAACCACAAATATTTGCATTGATTCAAAATGATAGAAGTTGAAGCAGATAGAAGTAACATAAAACATTCTTACATTATGTTAATAAAAGTATTTATTTTTTACTTATCCTCCTAGTCACATATTAAAATTCTAGTCCTCAGTACTTTGGAATATGGTATTTCTTTCTGTGTCTACACAAAGTCATGGGGAAAGGTGACCACCTACAAACCAAATCAAGAGGCATGAAGAAAAGTCAGTTCTGTCACAATTACAATTTGGGAATGATAGCATGTAAAATTACGTGGAAATGCTTGGCTGTTTAAGCCAACCAGACTGATGCTTTGATAGCCCTAACAAATTAAAATTATACAGACTCCAAGCATCAAGCTGGGTGTGGTGACTTACACCTGTAATCCTTGCGTTCAAGAGAATCTGCTGCAAGTTTGAAGCCAATCTGCTCTATATAGTGAATTCCAGGCAGGCCAGGGACACATAGTGAGACCCTGTCTAAAAACAAAAACTACAATGAACAACAAAACATCCCATAATCCCCTTTCAGGTTTCTAAAGACCACAGGTCAGAAATTGGAGCTGTTGGCCCTTGTATCTGGTAAGGATATGAAAAGAACTCCAAAATTATCGTTGAAAAGCAGAGTGAATGCACAAATAAATGGAATGTACCATATTTAACTATTTTCTTTCAATGTTTCAGAATGTACTATGAAGTATAGGCTTGGATCAATAATGTTATGAACATAAGACAACTAGAAAAAAAAGAAAGAAATGAGCCTGTTTTGAAATCTTTACCCCCTCTTGAACATAGGACTGGGAAATTCCTTTGGGTGTTGAAGGAGAGAGAAATAAAAAAGTATGTGTAGACAAAACAGTTTCCTTTATGCCATGATCTTATGGTTTCACTCTGAATAAACATCTTCACAAAGAGAAAACACGTTTCATGATACTGCATTGAAAACTGAAAGGAAGCCAGAACCAGTATATTGAAACATCTGCATTTCTGTTAAAGAAAACATAATGTATTATCTCTTATATTACAGGAGGGTGTTTCAACAACAATAGTAACAGTTACAAAATTCTATGTGGCTATAGGAAGCATTATGTTTAAGAACTGGCATTACTTGTCACAAACATACTCATTTATTCATTTCCCATACCAATACCTTCTACTAGCAGTGTATTTCACTATGTAAATCAAAGGTAGTATGAATGTGTGTGTGTGTGTGTACGTGTGTGTGTAATTTGCATGTGCACACACATGACTATGTCTAACATAGTAGAGAATGACACCCATAGGAAATTATATCAACATGTGGAGAATACAAATAATATATTTGGAGGAATTTGTAAATATCTAATGAAATTCCAGAAATTTCAATGGGGAATAAAGACAAAAAACAGTCCTCCTAAACACTGTCATTCATTTTCATTTTCTTCTGTGTTACTTATCTACTTTTAGCTCTTGGCATCCACTGATCTTTGCAGATTCCTAGCCTTCTGTAACTCCACATTATTTTCTAGAATCAAATTTATCTACATGCCTCATTTCTATTATTCTTCTGTTATTAGTCTAATAAGCAATCTCCCTCATACTACAAAGTGGTTTTCTAACAGCACAAACAAATAAATGAATATATAAATAAATACATAATGTGACTTCATTTGCTGCACACAAGACTTGTACTTAAAAATAGGCTGCAGTTGATTTTTTTTAATGTTTTTTCCACACAAGGAATTTGAAAATCTATCAGGTCAAAATAACCAGCATATGCAAAATGCCTACTACTTATCACCAGCCTTATTTTCAAAAGACATTTGAATAGTCTGAAGCATTGACAATCTGTACATACTTCTTTGATTATAGAGGAGACAGCCTGCCATTATACCAGAAATAATTAATATTGTATCAGTAGGCAGCCTAGAAACATACAACTCCTTCTGCTTTCAGATTCATATTTATTTGGAAAGGTCTAGGCAGTGAGTTCATGCCAAATTCTTTAAGGTTTTATATGCTTGCAGTCTAGCTATTATGAGAATGTAGATTAAAATCTTAGCACTCATAAGGCTTATTTTTCTCCAGGAAGTAATTCTAATGTGATTTTCATAAATATATACTTGGGTGTTATTGGTATCATATACAACTAAATCCTAAAACAAAGTTATTTGTATATGGGTTTTAAAAGGAACAACTTCAGCAAAAACAAAATGGAAATTTGGAAACTTGTAAAGAAGCACTCATATCAGAGGATATTGTGATATTTGATGTGAAGTGGTAGATTGACTTATTGGAACTGGTGAAGTGACTCAGCGGATAAAGGTCCTTTCATCAAGCCTGAAGACGTGAGTTCTTTGCCAGCTGTGCATCTGACAGAAGATTAGTATCCAGAATCCATAAAGAACAGAGAGAGAGAGAGAGAGAGAGAGAGAGAGAGAGAGAGAGAGTTAAAAGAACAAACCACCTATTTTAAAAAAACAACAAGCTACAGATCTGAACAGAGAGCTCTCAGGAGAATGAATAAAGTAGCCAAGGTATGGCTCAAAAACTGTTCATTGTTCTTAGCAACTGGGGGAGAAGTGAGTCAAACGAACTTTGAGATTTCATCTCACCCCAGGCAGAATGACTAAGGTAAACAAAACAACTAACAACAAATGCCAGAGAAGTTCTTGGGAAAAGGCAACCCTCACTCACTGTTGGTAGGAATGCAAACTGGTGAGGCCACTATGGCAATCAGTGTGGAGAATCCTCCAAAAACTAAAAATAAATCTACCAAATGGCCCAGCTGTACCTCTCCTTGCCATAATACCCAAAGGACTTGACCACCTGCTCCACAGATAGTTGATCAGCCACATTCATTGCCACTGTGTTCACAATACTTAGGAAATGGAACCAACGTCAATGCTCATCAACTGACTACTGGATAATGAATGTATGGCACATATAGCTGTAATAAATGAAATCATAAAATTTGCAAGTAGATAGATAGAACTAGAAAAGATTATATTGACTGAAAAATCAGACACAGAAAGACAAACACCACATGTTCTCTCTAATCTGTTGTTCCTGATTCCAAAGTGTTCAGATGTGAGTATAGAACATGGAGTAACTGCAAAAACCAGGAAAATATAAAGGGAACTACGGGGGATCACTAGGGAAGGGAATAGCAAGATATAAGTGATTTGAAGGGGGAAATGAATAAAAAGGGGTACTTAGATGAGGCGGGAGAAAGAAGGTCAATACAGAGGGAGGAGTGGGAGGGAAAATAACACTAATGTTATCTTGAAAAGCCATAAAGAACCATATTATTATTTATTTACTAAAAATTGTGTATAATACATATAAGTTTGGGCGTACATATACATAAAGAGTTTTAATGAACTTATACCACTTGAGTTGATCTGGGAGGCTCCCTTCAAGATCCATAGACTAACAAAACTCCCAATACCAGGAATGAGAAACTCAATTTTCAGTTGTCGGTCAGGGGAGTCCAAGAGACATAAGTTATCACTATTGCCCTTGGCTGCCCCGCAAAGGATGATGGTAAGTCCCTATTGTTGAAGACACCACACACTTCAGACTCAAGACTCAGAGGCGCTGAGAAGGACCTGATGTGAAATCCTCCTCCCTGAGGACTAGCTTTCATAGCACCAGATGGAGCTATGTAAACTTCCAAAGGAAGGAAGCAACCAATAGTACTCCCAGCTCTAGTGTCTATAAACTCCCATGATATGGCAAGATCTCCATAAGATATGACTAAACAATGGCATTCATATCTTGCCGGTAACCAGAAGCTCTCTAATTGGACTCAAGACCCATTCAACAAGAGGAAAATCATACCTGGAACTGGAAGGATGTTAGCCAACTACTCATAGCTAGTGAGGCCATAGATCTGAGAGGAAAACCTATTACTGCCACTTTGCTAAATTAGCATAAGTCTTAACTGCATTCTAAATATTTATCCTCATACCAACACATAAGTGTAGCTCTCATTCCTCAACAGAAAAGCTTCTCTTTGCTACAGAAGGAGACTATTA
>LZPO01097106.1:416767-428814 GCA_001675575.1 Neotoma lepida
AGAGAGATGGAGGGGGAAGGGAGGAAGGGAATAGCTTGAGGACAGCCTCCATCTATATATTTGGCTTCTTGTTGAATTTTTTACTTCATCTATTAGTCTCGCTATTTGTCACTACAGCACTGCCATAATAATGTACTCCTAGCTTTTGCAAATTATTCCAAAACAATACTCATTTTAAAACATTCTCTGCTTATCATGTTTTCCCTACACATTCTTTATTATTTTTATAATTTTATTTATTTATTTATTTATTTATTTATTTATTTATTTATTTATTTGAGGTGCTGCAGCATGCATACGTCAGAGAACAACTTGAGGGAGTGTTTCTCTCTTTCCACTAGGTAGGTCCTGGGGTTCAAAGTCATATCTCAAGGCTTTTGCACTTTTTATGTCTGTCTTGCCCCTGAAGTAAGTATACCACATCTGTCCATCTGGCTCAGCTGCCTTAACTCCATCAAGAATTTTCACAAATATTTAAATCAACGAGGTTTTCCCAATACAGGCTCTCGAGACCTCCTCCATACCCTGCCCCACTCTACTTAGCATGGTTTCCATTTCTGTAAAGACTGCAATAGCCACTGGGAATATTAATTCTGTTTTTAAATTTATTTCTTATTTTAATTCATCTACATTCTCTGTAAGTCATGGGAGAACTAGAGGCTGGTCCATTTTGTTCTGTCTTATAGTCCTAGTAGTTCATCATGGCAGCTAATAAATACTAGGTGAATGAATTTATAACCAAATTATCTGTAATTCTCATATAAACTGTCCATATTTTAGAAAAACAGAGCTTCAAACAAGACAAGAAACTTGCCCAAAGTTACAAAGCTAATAATATATATAACTTCAGTTAAATTTGAATTGGAGTCTAAATTCTAAATGCTTTGTGCCTGATTTCCTGCTCGTAGTGTAATAGTCAGCATCCCATTACCATAACAAACATGTGAGATAAACCAACTAAAAAGAAAAGATGAATATTATTCACGGTTTCATAGATTTCAGTTTCTGATTGGTGAGCTACATCACTTTTGAGCTTGGGGTAAAGATACACATCATATGGGTGCATATTATAGAGGAAAGCTTCTCATCTCACTGAGGCTAGCAAGGAGAAAGGTGGAGAAAGGAAGAAGTAACACACAGAGAGCCCAAGAGACAGGAGCAGTAGAGACATACAGTGACCTAACTTCTTTGCACTAGGCCCTTAAAGGTCCTATCACCTCACAGTGATGGCATGTGCTGGAAACCAAGCCTTAAAAATGGGCATTGGGAAGACATTCAGAATCTAAACCTATGAGAAGCAAGCTGAGGAGGAGATCATATACAGTCACTGTGCTGCACTGAGATGGAAGGACAATGATTCCTGGCTATTACATGGCATCTTACACATAGAAAAGATTTTGTATGTGGACGTTTTAGTTTCTTCACCCCCTCTCCTCCTGCCCATTCTTTATCCTTCCAAGGAATCGGGACTAGTTTCTCTCCTTAGGTCCTCACTTCTCACTCCCCATATGTAATAGGTTGGTATAGCTGAATTAGCTTTGTTTTCCCAATGAGGATCCAGATGATAATAACATCCACTCAATCACCAGCAGGAGTTAGAATTTTGATACCTATTTTCCCATGGCGTAAAGGCACTGTATACTCACTAATCCTTTTATTTTTGGTTGTGAGCCTAGCCTTTACCAGCTGAGCCCTCTCTCCAGCCCATAGCTGATCCACCTTAGAGACACTGCTGCAATTGTGACCTTGGTGCTCGATTTCTTTGGGTCAGCATCTGCTGCATCAAAGACACCTCCACCTGTCCCAGCTCTCTTCATATCCTTACTGTTCTATCATGCATTTCATCTTATTTAAAGCTCAATGATCCAAAGTCTGGAAATGCATTTTGGTTAATGTCTTCATTTAAAGCATCTGACAAAAAAGAACATATACAAATGAATGCACTGTATCCTCTCAGTGCTGCTCAAGACATGTTAGAAGCTCTCAAATCTCATTGAACTTCAGCAGTACTGGCAGCTTTGAGGACATATATCGGTATGCCAGCTCAGCATAGAGATCTTTATCTAAAGGGTACAGACAGAATTTCAGGCAACTATATTTTATAAAAACACTCTGAGTAATTGCAATGATTATCCGAATTTCAAACACACTTTTACACCTCAAGTGTGTGTGTGTGTGTGTGTGTGTGTGTGTGTGTGTGTGTGTAGCTGTGGCCTCAAAAAGAAACAATACTAAGCAGATGATAAAAAGAGGGAAAAATTACTTTACTGATCCTCAACAAACAGCATGGACAGTCAATGACCAATAAAAGTCAATGAGGTGCTAAGAGTCCATTTACACTATTGATTTAACTGCTCACTGAGCTGTATTTCTTTATTTGCCTGTCGTCCTTTTTAGTACTAGCCAGGTCCCATTGAGAGACATTTAGCAACTTTGGATACTTAAACAACCTTGATCACCTTCAAGGACTAATACATAGACAATATTATAAAATGTGTCTGTGTTACATACAAGTAACATCATTCAGACTGAGGAGGTTGCATTTATGCATTTAGTAGTATATATACATATATGTATATAACAACAATTAGTGAAAAAAGGAGTCCAAGAATTTAAAAGAGCAAGGAGGGATATATGGGAGGACTTAAAGGGAAAAAAGGTTAGGGGGATATGACATAACTATATTATAATCTCAAAAAATAAATCAATAAAAATTTAAAAAAACAATGTGGCTATGATACATAAGGCCCAGTAACATGAAGTCAACTATTTCATCATAGAAGCCATGGGGTAAATACAAAAAATTGTCATATATTAATAACTACATCATTCCTCTTATTTGTGAATACTGAATAAATTTATATTCATTTCACTTAATTCTAATAGATAAGCACTATCAAAATAAAAATTACAAACAAATATAGTTTTTCTTTTCTTTGAGAGAGAGAGGACATTAAGTTGGGTGGCTAGAAAGATGGAGAAGATTGGGGGAAAGTTGGGGGAAAGGAAAGAACATGATCAAAATATATTGCATGAAAAATATTTTAAACAAAAAATAAATAATTAACAAGTGAGACATTTCCATCACATCGTTGGCTGCTATAATAGTCTAAGAAGACTTTTATCTATCATAGAAAGAGATCCATCCTTCCCATAAGGAAAAGCCCTGACAGTATTTCCTAATTCCTTCGATATATACCTTGAGCAATCAAAGCAATAAATCAATTTCAAAACTGTATTTACCTCAAGGATATGAAGAAAAAAGACACTAGGAAGCAACTGATAGAATACTGTACCCTATCATGCTGGCTCATTACCGCGAACCCTACTAGTCTCTAGCAACTTAGCTCTTACTTCCTGCCAGTTCAAACTGAATATCCCTCTAGAATCCATCCTGAGCATTCTGACTCATCACTTCCTGATTCATTTGGACAAAGCATAATGTGAATCATTATTTATTTTCTCATGAAGCCATAACTTTTCCCAACAACTAGATCTGTTAATTTGTATTTTGTGTTATTGTGTATATGTTCTCACAATATACAGAATAAGTAGTAAATGCTCAAAAAATAAGGGAATTGATGTTTTACTAAGAAAAATTACTTAATTTATGAAAATTGAATTTTAATCAAAATGATTTGAAACACAATTGAGCAACATCCCATCCTGAAAGTCCTAATCAAATTAGACTTTAAAAAATATATTTTACTAATTCTTAGAGAATTCCATATAATGTATCTTGAGCATATTCACTCCCTACTCTTCCCAGATCTATGCCCTCATCCCCTGTTGATGTTCTCTTTATTTTTTAGATAAGATTATCTTGCAGTAACTTAACATTTCCAAAATCCTTTGAATATTTAAAAATATAAGGTAAGATCAATATAATTTTTCCTTCCATTTCTATTTGTCTGGACATATTCAAACATTTACATAATGAATTTCAGCCATTTTCTTTTTCATTTTTTTTCCTTTTAGCAATTCTTTGAGGATTTCACAAGCATTCTGATTCCAGTTATCTCCCTGTCCCCTTGAATCCCCTCTGCCCTTACAATCTCCCTCCAAAAACAAAACCAAATTTAAAAGATAAACCAAAAACAAAACAAATAAACAAAACAAAAACAAACAGAAAAAGGAGAAGAATCTTGTTATGGAAGCTGTAATGTGGCCTGTTGAGTCGCACAGTTTACCCTTCCGTCCATTCACCTTCGCTCGCAAGTGTTCATTGCCAGACATCATTAGTCTGGTTCCAGGCCTCCGTTTTCTGCTATACCACTGATAATGGGCTCTCACTGGCACTCCTCTTGGCCATCCTATTGTTGCCCTGTGTCCTGGAGATCTTGCTGTTTTGGATCTGTAGGTTTGTCCCCTTCACATGCCCCAAAAGTTCATAGATGGGATGGATGTTGGGATGGGCCAACTCAGCCTTGGTTCTGGGCCTGGGTGATAGTTGAGTTGGTCAGCCTGCCAGCTTTCCCTCACCATCACTACCCTGATGAGCTCTCCAGCACTACCTCAGCTATGATACCTATTAGTGGGATCCACTGTCAATTATCAAATACCCAAAAGAACATACTGAGATACAAAATAATTTGTTCTGAAGTTTACACTGGTTTTTGAAAAGAAAGCCTCTGAGCAAATGGTTTTCTCAATTATTATCACAAAGACAGCTTCTGTTCAAATGAAATGTTAGTCTTTTGTGTAATATACAAGACCCTCTTACACCACACCCCAAGAAGAAGCAGAGGTGTGAGCTAAAGCTCCAGTTTCAGCCATATGTTTGTAATCCCAGCATTCATGAAGAACAGGCAAGGATATCACTAGTTCAAGGTCATCCTGTTCTACCTAGTGAGTTACAGGCCAGCTGCCTGGAAGAGGAGGAGCAGGAGGAGCTGACATGCATGGAAAAAAAGACAGAAGTAGAAGGGATGGGAGAGAAAAGAAAAGAAAGGGCAAGTAAAATACAGTATTGTAAACAGATAAAGGGAAACTAGAATGGGAGGATAAAATGGGAAGGGGGATAGGAGAGTAGGGTAAAGGAGGGACTATGGGGAGGGACAACTAATACTCAATGCCTTTAGAAAAGCCATCTGGAAATCTACAACTGGACAGTGTGCAGAGAACAAGACACTCTGGAGCATTCAGTCCTAAATGGGAGATCTTCACCAAACCCCTCCCCTCAAGGCTCAGGGATCTATGTGGAAGAAGAGCCAGAAAGACCATAAGAGCCTGAGGTGGTGGATGACTCCAATGAAAGAGCGTCTTCCAGACACAAGAGAACTAAAGCATGTGTGAACTTACAGAGACTGGCAGCACACATAAGACCTGACAGGTTCAGGCCAGCATGAGAGGGGAAGTGGACACAAGTCCCACCCCTAAGAAGCTATTTGCAATTGATGTCTGCTGGCAAAGGGAAAATTAGTTCTTTCCAATGAAGTGTCACTGGACATATCAAACACACTCTAGGGCAGGCTCCATACCCAGGAGTAGTTGGCCAATAAAAAAGAAACTCTGGGACTTTTTGTATGTGTCAATTTTTGTTTTGTTGGTATTTGTTGTCCTATTTTTTAAAAGTTTGTTTCAGTTTTCTTTTTTTTTTCTTTTTGAAAGAAAGATAGGAAGAGAGAAAACCATGAAGTTGAGTGGGTACAGAGGTGGGGAGGATCGGGGAGGAGTTTGGGGAGGGGAAAGAGTATGATAAAAATTTATTGTATGAAAAATAATTCATTAAAAAAAGAAAGCTGTTTGTTATCCACGGAAGATAACCTTCATGACAGGGTCATTGCTCAGTACTCTGACTCTTGCTATCAAACTATCCTTTTTTGGAGTATGATACAGAAACTCTGGTTCCTAACTTTCACTTTCGAGGTCACTTAGCTTCTATGAGATCCCTTTGTCATAGTAGCAAATTGGAAACAGCCTTATCTGCCTTTCCCATATGCTAAATTGCTCTGAAGAACAAGGTAGGTAATATCAATGAAAGCACTAGGTAGGCTAAGTAATGGGTTACTCAAGTCAGAGACATGGCTTAGGAGAATGAAATGGAGAGTAAGATAAACATATCTCCCTTACAAATTCTTAGCAGCATATCATCATAATGCTGTTATTGTGCCATAAAATTATTCAATGGCATATTAAAAGATTCACATGACTTGAAACTGTGGGTTACTCTCAAAGTACATCAATATAAATATTATGTTAGTTACCTTAAAATATAATATTGGCTTTTGTGTAATATCTCACGGATCCTTTTATTGAAACTAAAATAATGTATCTTGTGTTTGCAAAAGCTCTTCTGTCATTTACTTCATAAAGGCTTCTGTAGACAAAGAAAGTAGGCATAAAAATGTGTGTGTGGAGTGTCTCTTGATTGCTTGCAAAGACAGCATCTGTTGAAAGATATCCATGGATCATATTACAAAAAAAATCCCTTACTCTACTATGAAAATTCAGATACATGGCCCTAATTGTGTCCTTCTATCCCAAAGTCAACCTGTACCTTCACTGCATATAATAAGAACACAGTTTATTCTTTGAGAAATGACTGAGAAGTCAACATGCTTATTTCATCTCAGCAGTTATAGAAAAGGAAAAGTCACCTGCTATGGGATGGTCTTTCTGTACACTGTGAATATGTGCTGCTACCATTGGTTAATAAAGAAGCTGCTATGGCCTATGGCAAGGCAGAATAGAGCCAGGCAGGGAATCCAAGCAGAGAGACAAAGAGAAGAAGACAGAGTCAGAGGAGAGGCTGAGAGCTACTGGGGGAGCAAGATGTAATGGAACACAGGTAATGCCACAAAGCTACATGGCAAAACATAGACTAATAGAAATGGGTTGAATTAAGTTGTAAGAGCTAGTTAATGATAAGCCTGAGCCATAGACCAAACAGTTTATAAATAATATAAGCCTTGGTGTGTTTATTTGGGACTGAACAGCTACCGGACTGGGCAGGACAGAAACTTCCGTTTACAGTCGACTCTAAAACAAAAGATGATATGACATGGAGAAAAGCAAAAGAGAAAAATGGAGATATGATTAGAAAGTTTTTGATGTTTAATAGCACAAACTTAAAAATAATGCTTGTCATGCTAGATAGATTATGTCAATTTGACACACCCTAGTCATTTGGGAATAAGGAATCTTAATAGAGAAAATGCCTCCATAGGATTTACCTATAGCCAAGTCTGTAGGACATTTTCTTGATTGATGATTGATATGGGAGGGCCCAGCTCACTGTGGGTGGTTCCCCCCCTTGGGCGGGTGGTTGGGCCTGGGTTGTCTAGAAACAGGCTGAGAGAGGCATGGGGAACAAGCCAGTAAGCAGCACTTACTCCTTCATGGCCCCTTCATCAATTCCTGCCTTGAGTTCTTGCCCTGACTTCTGTTCAATGATGGATTACAAGCTGTAAGATGAAATAAACCCTTTCCGCCTAAAATTGCAAGACATGGTGTTTAATCATAACAATAGAAACCCTAAGACACTCATTAGCTAAGCAATGAATTTACCTAGGAATAGCTGGTTAACTAACAGTCCTATCACCAATAAAATATCAACCACAGCTAATGATGCTCTCTATGTTGTATTTAAAAAAATAAGGACTCTCGAAAACCTATGTCATTACATATATAATAGTGCATATTGATATCATTACATATCTAATAGTACATATTCTGCAGCAAGACATTAGAAAGTATTTTCTCTGTGAAAGATTGCCTTTATGGCAATTTTTCAAGCTGACACTTAACTTATAGCTTCTTCTATTACAGCTTCTGTAGCAGCAAGCTCTTTCAGTCCAGAATTCTGGCTGTACATTTTATTACAGTAATAAAGTAATAGGAACCTAATCTCTTTTGAAAGGGTTTGCAGAAAGGATGAGTGCAACATTAGCACACGAGAGAATTTCTGAGCTTTCCCCAGTGAAGTACAGACAGTTGATGTTTTAGACAATCTGATTTTTTTCTCCTAACTTGCCTTTATTCCAGCATGTCCTGTGTCTTCTGGAGAGATCTCTAGTATCCACTACTATTTCAGAGCAATAAGACATATTTAATACAATATTTGAGTCAATTCCACTTAGGTTGCTACATCAATATTGAGTTTCAAGGGTCTTCAGTGGTTTTGGAGCTGATTTTCTTCACTCCACAGAATATGGATGACTCTTTTGATCAGACAAACCACCAAAGAAAATGTGCAAAGGGAAGTTTTCCAAGACTGCAGAAGACCGCTGCCTTTGACTGATGTATAAGACACACATGACAAAATCAAATATAATAGTTCTACTTGCTCCACATGGCCCAATACAACAAACCTCTCTTCTATCAACCACTTGACGAGGTCTTCTGATTACAGTACCCTTTTTCCATCTTTATGACATTTTAACCAACCAAATAATAGAACATTTATGATTTTGGAAATTTAAAAGTTGCCCTATTTAGGGTTGGGGGGGTGGCTCAATGGGTAAGAATACTTGCTGCCCAAGTCTAACTGAGTGCAGATCACTAGCACTCACATAAAACACCACGTGCTACACATCAGTAACCCCAACGCAGAGAGGAACGGCGGGGAAAGAAGATCCCTGGAGCTTGTGGGCTGCCAACCTAGTCACAAGACAGCAAGCTGCAGCTTCAGCAAGAGAGCCTATCTCAAGTGGATAAGGCAGAAAGTGTTAGAGGGGAATATCCAACAATCATCTCTGGTCTCCAGACACATACATTGAAACAAAAAACTGCACACACACACACACACACACACACACACACACACACACACACAAACTTTTCATCTTTAGTAGAACCATACAGTAATGCTAAAGGTAGAGTGATGTGGCAGTTACAAGCAGATTCTAGAACTAGATGTAAATCCTTTGTGATATTTAGCAGCTTTGTGTTGTAGTTTGAATGTAAAACAACACCCATAGGTTCATTTGCTTCAAAACCTGTTTCCCAGCAGGTGGCACTATTTGGGAATGGTACGGAAGCTTCCGGAGGTAGAGCCTCACTAAAAGAATGAGTCATTTCAGGATGATCCTTGTGATTTTGTAGTTTGGCTCAATTTATCTTCTCTCCGCCTCCTGGCTAGACACACAACATGACAAGAATTACCTCATGTTGCTCCCACCAAGCCTTCCCCACCAAGAGAAATTATGTTCCTTCTTAAACTGTAAGCCCCAATAAGCCTTTCCTCTCTTAAGTAGCTTCTCGATAGGTATTTAGACACAACAACAAAAGTAGGTAAGAAAATGTGTTCCATGAACTGGGGGCGGGTGGGCAATAGCTGTGAAAATCCTGACTTTTGGTTGATACTTTGAGCTACATAAGTCTTAGGATGTTGTAAACAGATATTAATTCCTCACCCTGGTAGCACTTTGGAGGACCAGAATGAAAAAAAGAAACACCAACAACTGTGACCCAGCTCATGAGGGTTCAGAAGGGAATGAGGATCTTATTGGAGAGTGGGCTACAGGCCATCCATGTTACCTTACGGCAGAGAATCTGGATGCATTTTGCCCATGACCTGAGAACTTGAGTTAGGCTGATTTCAAAAGTAATAGACTAATTTATGTGCTGGAAGAAACTTCAAAACACTGCCATGGTTATTACTCTCTGCTTACAATGAGGAAGAACAAGTGGAACCAAAAAATATGAATGAATGTGTCATTTGATAAGGAGAGTGATGGATTTAAGGTTGTAGACAAAGCAGCTGAGAGGGCAGTAAAAATTGTTAGAAATTGACATCATCAACGAGAAACTCAGTGCTCCATGGCGGGACAACAAGAAAAACACTCGAAGAGGAAAACCTTCCCACCAGGAAGGCTCCATCTTGTTGAAATGCAAATTAATTTAAAAGATAGAGCCTAAACCAATGGTAGCTGTTTCCCCGGGATCTGTGTAGAATGCACACAAAAGTTACCACAACTATGGTCCAATGACATAATCAAGTGGTTAAATTTAGCAAGGTGACATGAGTACAGAAAATGAAATTTACATAACAGTTCTACAAATCAACAGTGGAACAGTACATGGGAATAAACACTTAATGAAAGGAATGTAAGTTTTCAGGCTAGGGATGTAACTTAGTTGGTAGAGTATTGGCCTAGCATGTATGAAGCCCTGGGTCAATGCCCATCACAGCATAAAACCAAGTTTGGTGGCATACAGCTTTAATATATGCATTTGGGGATATAGAAGCAATACAGCTGAAAGTTCAATATCATCTGTAGCTACATTGTGAATGTGAGGTCAGCCTGTGCTATACGTGATCCTGTCTGTTTGGGGTGTGGTGGTTGGGGGTGGGGGCTGAATACAGTAAAAACTTACCTCAAAATATTTTTACAAAATCTTGCTAGAATCATAAAATTCAGCCTCAAAGCTAAAATTCTGATAATCAAGTGCCACACTGAAAAAGTCATGGCATGGAAGTTCTACAAGGGATCTAAACACAGAAGTAATAGTAAACAACTGATACCTCAAGTATAACATAATGGCTGTCTTACTGGCCTTCAATCTTAATTTTGATTTGACTATTTCAGATTTCAATCTAACAAAAGATTTATTTCTTTATTTTAATTTTATATGTTGAGTATTTTGCCTGCAAGCATGTATGTGCACCGTGTATGCATGCTTGGTACCTACAGAGGACAAAAAATAGCATCAGATCCCCTACAACCAGAGTTACAGGTGGCGGTGAGCCAACATGTGTGTACTAGGAACCAAACTCAGGTCCTCTGAAAGAGCAGCAAGTGGTCTTAAATGCTGAGCCTTGTTTCTCTAATTTTTTTCAGATTTCAATCAATGAGAAGTTTAAAATTCTTTTATGTTACCTTTTATTTTTTGCTAGCATTTGGCTTGCTTATTAGCTTTTTATAAAAAAATTAATTGAACAGAATTACATCACTTTGTCCCCTCCATTTTCTCCCTTTAAAAACCATGTTATCATCATCCATTTATTTAGTTAATACTTAATTGTATTTAAAAAACGTTCTTTGTACCAGGCATTGTCTTTGCTACTTGAAGTGAAATAAAAGTAAAATAATGATTTAGAACTTCACACATTTGTGATCATTTTGTAGAAAGAGACAAATGATTATATTAGTATTTATACAATTTCAATAAATAGCACAAATATCTCTAGTAATTGTTACAGTATTTAGTCAAACTACAATGAGGGTTACACAAGGGAGAGCAAAATAGGAGAGAATATGTAAATTGGGGTTTAGAGATGCAGTAGGAGTTTTCCAGGTAAATAAAAGTACATAAATTTGCAGAGAGATAAAGAAGAACATTGCATACTCATAGTCGAGAAATTTTTGTTCTAACACATGGCAAGAATGTAGTATGCAAAATTAGTAGTGACAGATGGCACTGGTGGGACCAGAGCGTAAAGACTGAAAAAGGGCTGTTTAGTGAGGTTAAATGAAAGATCTGGTAGAAATGGTTTTACATGAATGCTGCACAATTAATGGGTTGACTATCAAGTGGATGAGGAAAAGTCAAAATCATCCCTGCTAAATGCAGCATTGTTCCCGTAGGGAAATATGATCTGCTTTCTAAAGACATTTTGAATAAAATTATTTCAAGGAAAATACTACAAGGAGAAATAAGAGGACTGACAAATAAATAATAGCAAGTCTGGTGTTGGCAGAGACTTGAAAAAGCAATTGTGCTTGTCTCTTGGCTCTTCTGGACCTCCTGTCTCTAATCTGAGGGTGTAGCTGGGCCAGGCTGTGGGAAGAATGCAAAAGAAGTACAGCAGAAAACCTAATTGTCTCAGCTGATCTCAATATTAGACCAGTAGTCATTCCTCAGGCCAAGCTCCTGGGAATGTAGGTGGCACTACCACAAGGCACAGATACACAGAAGCAAGACAAATTGGGGCCTGTAATATAATCAATTGATTTGGATCCAAATAAGTGAAAAAGAACAACTTGAATTCTGTGTTATATAATGTGACTCAGGGAATCTATTAACTTTAAAGAATAATGAGCCGGGCGGTGGTGGCGCACGCCTTTAATCCCAGCACTTCGGAGGCAGAGGCAGGCGGATCT
>LZPO01097106.1:440060-463184 GCA_001675575.1 Neotoma lepida
TATGAGTGTTTTACTTGCATGTACATCTGTGCACCATGTGCAAGCCTGGGGCCCTCGGAGGTAAGAAGAGGACATTGAAACTGGAGTTTTGAACAGTTATGAGCAACCAAGTGGGTGCTGGGAAGTAAACCAAGGTTCTCTGAAAAAGCATCAGTCACTTCTCTTAACTGCTGAGTTATCTTTCCACCACTACCACCACCCCAAACACAAACACAATACCTTGAATTTCTTAAAGTAATAAAAAAAACCCTTGATCATGAATGAAGCAGCTTATGATAGAACCAGGTTTCTATAATTTAAAAATAGGAAGATTAGGAGAAATTGAATGGATTCAGCAAGGAACTTCATACAATAATGTGATATTGTCACCTAGGCTAGAATATGATGCTAGAAGAAGAAGAAAGATTAAAAAAATTTAAAGATATTAGGAGTCAGAATGTTAATAATGATTGACTGTGGAGAGAGTTGAACTGTTTATTGTCTGTAGAAAGCCAGGGATCAAATATACTGACAAAGTTCTTTATGGCAATCCTTGTCATCTTTTTGCTATCTGCAGTGTCTGTCATGATATAATCTCTCACTACTGATACTGGCAATTTGTATCTGCTGTTTCTCTCATGGTCCAGGCAGAGTTTCATCAGTGGGATTGATGTCAAAGAAGTGACTCAGTTTTGTGGATTTTTCTATGTTCTAGGCCATTGGTTCCCATATTTCTGTTCTGATTATTCATATTTGTTTCAAGTACTTACTACTTGTTTCACTTGTTCTTCTTTACATAATTTCTTCTTTGTTTTATGCTTTCTATACCAGAATTTTAAGCTTAATGGTTAACACCAGAACATCATTTAGTTTAGGACTATTTACTACTATCTGCTAACATTCTACTCAGTGTTCAGGAACTGTGAGATCTTGTACACTGCTTTGTGAGAACAATACATTTTCCTAGACCTGAGTGAACACTAGTAGTTTTTCTTTCTCATCCTTTCAAGTGACTCATCACAGTCATGTAGTAACCACTAATCAGATGTGAAATGAACCCTCTTTGGATCTGTTAAGTCCTGTCTGTACAGTAATCTATCTTCCCTTACTCTATCCTGCATCTATGGCTTCCTATATGCAGACAATAGGAAGTGAAAATTACAATGAATTTACCACCTCATACAAAGTTGTGCAAAGATGTGACACTTGCTTTTAAATAGATGAGTATATATCTCCCTTGCTGCACTAAAATCCCTAAGTCCAGGAAATTCCCAGTTTTCTCCTGAATCATATACATTTTGTGACCAAGAAGGTCCATTATTACAAGTAAGCAAGGAGCAAAAGTAAATATCCATCTCTGATGAAAGTTATATTGGTTAAAGTGTTGAACAAGGTAAGACCAAAAGTTCCTTTCAACTCTAACAATCAGTGGCTTTATGCACAACTCTGAAGGAATAATTATTGAAATACTGTAGGAAAAAGTAACTTTGCAACAGAATAGCAAAACTGATGCATCATCATATTAAAATGAATGGCTAAATGCAAAAAAAATGAATAGGGGTGATGATTACTTCATTAGCAATGTAAGAGAACTATATTGGTGATGTGATGGAAAGGTTTTCCATTTTCCATTTCCAGCACCCTCAACTCAGGTTCATTCTCTCCTGACCACAGTACATGAAACATTGAGTCCTTAAGTAAGAAGTTTTTGCAAACACCTTTATCTTACTGTCTTTACCAGAGATAGCCAACAACAAAGATCAGGCAGAAGTTCACAGTCCCCTGCTTTTGATTCACCTTTTATGTTCCTAAGAGGCATGGGAAATTACAAGGCTAGAACATGTTAAACTTTGGAAGAGTTGCTTAGAGGACCTTATGAATATCTTCTCCTACCTACCTAACCCTCCCCAACTTTGTTCTGGGTGATTTTATTTGTAATTCCATGTGTAAGACATAGCAAATGCTATTATTCTGGAGTTTCTCAAATTGTAAGTAAATATAGGTCAATTCTAGCAGTGTGAAATGCTAGAATATTATTAGCAACTGTTCATTACATAAATAATAGAGTAAACTTCTAGGTAGGTTATGTCCATGTCATTTTTGAAATTACCTTATATAAAATTATAAGGGGCTAGAGAGATGGCTCAAAGGTTATGAGCATTTACTATTCATATAGAAGGCCTCTGTTGATTCCCAGCACCCACATCTCACAACTGGCTGTAACTTCAGCTCTAGGAATTCCGATGTCCTCTTTTGGCCTCTATAGGCATCCACATGCACATGCACATACACTCAAATAAATGAAATAAGTCTTTAAAATATTAACTAAAATTAGAAGACTGCTTCCAAGTATAAAATACTGCTTTCTGAACATGACACTGCTACTGCATTCATGAACTTACAGCATGCTACTGTTACCTACACAAGACCCTCATAAGATCAAGCCAGCCCAAATTTCAGTATAGATAGGGAAGGTATTCATAAGGTCCCACACCTAACTAAGCAGCTATTGACAGTTAATAGCTACTAAGGGAGGGAGAATATTTTTTCTTTTGGTGGTGTGGTCACTGATAGGCCATCCATGCTCTGGTGAATGGTCCCATACCCATGCACATATGGACCATACTAATTAGATACAGTGGCATTTTTTCTTGAGAAGAGGACATGAAGTAGGGAGGAGGATGTTTTGAGAGGGGTTAGAGGAGAGTTACAAGGAGGAAATGATTGAGTAGATGTGATCATATTTCATAAAATACATGCATAAAATTCTCAAAGAAAAATTTTTTAAGTTAAAATAGTAATAATGCCTTCCAGAAAAGAAGGTAAGATCCTATGAATGAAGACACCACACACTTGAGACATAAGACTTGGAGGAATCAATCTGGATCAAATCAGGAAGCCTCATCACTGACAACTGCTTCTTATAGTTTCAGCAGGAACTATGCAAGCTGCCAAGGAAGAAAAGCAATCAATAGACTTATCTAACTGTAATGCATATGAACTTCAACAATACCAAAATGGCAAGATATTCTGAAGAGTGCAATACTCTGGGTGTAACCAACAGTCACCTAATTGGATTTAAGGCCCACCCAATGGGAGGGAATTCATTCCTGGTACTATAAACCTAGCCAGCTATCCATGACTGATGGAGTCATGGATTCTAGAGGTGATCTACTATTACCAGCTTCCTAAACTGGTATAATTTGTAGCTGTATACTTATAGCCACAGATAAGTGTATCTCTCATCTTTCATCAAAGAAGCTTCTTTTTGCAGCAAATGGAGACCCTACAGTAAGCCAAAACTGCTCAAAATGCAGAGTACAACTAACTGACCTCAGGATGCCCAACACCAACTGATACATCCACAATGCAACACCTACACCAAAGGCTCAGGATACATTGCAGAGAAGGAAGGAGAAATATTGCAAGAGTTGGAGGGCCAGGACATCTCTTGAGAGATAGTCTTTCTTTAAAAAAAAAGAGAGAAGTGGAGGTGAATGTGATCCAAATACATTGTATGATATTCTCAAAGAATTAATAAGGCATTATATTATTGAAAAATCAAAAATAAAATTAGAATACTTTTTTCCTTATCATCTTTACCTGTTTAATTAGTACCTGCTGATTCCAGCTGAGGTAACTCAAAGTATAATGTGTTTATCAGTATTACCCTTAGACCTGAACAATTTAGAGCCCCTGTCCTTGTTTCTCACTTTGGAGGCATTAGCTCTGACCTTCAAAGAAAGTGAAAAACTTAAATCATACGCATGAATGGAGGAAAACTGGGAGGAATCTTGGGCTTCAGTCCTTTATGGTTGTTTCGCCTACTTCCTTTTGTTACTCCGTAGTTGACTGCTGAATAGAAGGCCACAAAGAGCAAAGGAACTCTCCTCCTCCTGCCTCCCAAGTTACATGTTTAAAGGACCATATCTTAAAGAAAAATAAAAGTAATTACAAGATATAAATCCATCCTCTTCTAAAAATTTCTTTAAATCTCCCATTTTATATTCTGGTAGCATTTAAAATTATTTTTGATAATTACATACATGTTTAGAATGTATTCTGATCATATTCAGTCCCCATTACCCTCTCCTGTCCTTCTCCTACATTTGCTGACTCCCGTTCTCTCCTATTAAGTAAAAAATTAAAAAAAAATAAACAGGATTATTAAGCACTTCTGTGCTTAACACAAAGCAATAGCAAAAGTCTGGAAATGTGAGAGACTGCTGGATTCCAATTAACTTTGCCACTTAACTCTGATTGCTGTGTTACTCTTGGTGAACTCACTGTTTATTAGTAAATAGGGGTGAAGATCTCAAAGATTAATGACGGCACTGATTGCAGCTACACAATGAGACCCAGATGTTTCTATACTTACTACTTCCTCTCCTTGACCCTCTTTCCTACAATTACTGCAGAGAAAACACAAATATGGCATTCAGTAAACTCAACTACCGAGATGGTTAAGGGATAATAAACTTTTGACAAAACTTTGTCATAAGCTCAGATTTCATAAGCTACGTAATACCATATCAGAAATACTAAAAGGAAGAAAATATCCATATTTCACATTTGAATGTGGGAACAGGTAAAACTGAAGACACACTGAGCATGCATAATTATGTGACATTAAAGCCATGCAACTAAGGAATGCTGAGAGACAGGGAAGAGCACAACAGTTATCCAATACCAAATGGTCAGCCCTGAAAACATAAACAACAAGTAACATTATACTGAGCAGAGTATATTTATGTATTTAGGAATATGTGTGTGTGTGTGTGTGTGTGTGTGTGTGTGTATGTGTGTGTGTGAAGCAATTAATTTTTAAAAAGGCCATGAATTTGAAAGAAACCAAGGAGAGGTATATGGGAGGGTTTGGAAAGAGGAAAGGGAAAGGGGAAATATATAATTATAATTTCCAAAAATAATAAAAATAATTTTTAAAAACTAATAAGACCACCATTTTATGTTAACATTAGTCTTTGTTTAGGTGCTTCCTGTCAGCTCATATTTTGGGAACATGTACTTTTTAAAGATGTATAACAGGCTCCATGTTCTCACCTCCTGCAGAAGAAAATTTCTTACACTGTTCTCAATTTTGCCCCTACTTATGAAATTTTCCTCTCCATACCTAATTTCTAAAATGTCTCCATATTTTATTATTGGACTTGTTTCACAAGTATGTATGGATAGTTTCTATTATTCTGCTAGCATGAGAAAACATGATTGCATGGAGCAAACATTTTTATTTTTATGTATAGACAATTCAAGAAAAACAGAAAACTGAAGGATAGGGTGGAGAAAGATGTAGTGATGATGAATTATGTCACAACCAAAACAAAATAACTTTGACACTCAGCATACTGCAGTTCCTCATTGCCATCATTACTGAGAGTGATTTGATCATCTTGAGTTTAATAACACTCTTTTTCCTAAATCTATGCCTCATTTAACAAAATGCAAGGTAATTCAAAAGTATTTATGTGGCTTGTGAATAAATATGGTCAATGTGGCAATTACTTAAAAAGCCAAAGGTTGATGAGAAATGCACATTCAACTATAGGGCAATGTCATGTACCATAGAATCATAGAGCAAAACTCATAGAGAGCTCTACAGAGATAATATGTATTTTGCCAATTTTTAGGATCTTACTGGTCAATCATATCTTCTTTCACACATCACTTCCATTTCTTAAGAGAACAAATTTTCTGCTCACAATATAATGTTGGTTAAGGAGTTTTAGAAGTTATCCAGCCTATCTATAATTGGCATCAAATTTTATTACATTTTGTCAAAAGTTCTTACCAAATATCTGATATGACAGTATTTGCAATGTACAGTTCAGAATAATCTACAGGGGTGAAGAGGAAGAGAAATTAGTGGTACCCACCAAACTTGCTTTATTTTATTTATTCTTCCTAAGTACCTGGTCCTCTTACAGTTAGGCAGGACCATAGGATAAGTTCTGGAAAATGGACTGTGGTGATATCTTATCTGTGTCCCCCAATAAAATTTATCTGAGGATCAGAGGAAAAATGGGCAGCCAGCTGCTAGCAGTAAAACAATAGTCATGCAAGTTAGCACACGCCCTTAATCTGTTTGGTTCTCTGTGAGTCCAAGGTCACATTGGGAACTAGCGGAAGGAGGTGGTGGCACACACCTTTAATCCCAGCATCAGCCTTAGAGTTCTGGAGGTCTGTGCAGACAGACAGGAAGTGATGAAGCTTGGTGAGGATAGGAAATGAGTTAGCAGAATGGACAGGCATAAAAAGCTGGGTTAGACAGGAAGTCTCTCTCTTCTCTTTGCTTTGCTCTTTAGAAGTAGCGGCAGCATTGGTGAGGTGAGGATAGCTGGTGGCTTGCTCCTAATTCCTCTGATCTCTGTCAGATTTTCACCCCTATTTCTGGTTCTGTGTGTTTATTAATAAGACTGTTTAGAAATTCGTCTTACAATGGACTGTATATTGAAGGGAATGGGAAAGAAATACTCTGCTTTCCCACTTTGAAAGACTTGCATTATCCTTTTACCCTTGTGTCTGGCCTTAGCAACTGTGGATACCTTATGTTAGAAAGGTAAAAATCACAACATGATCTTACTTGGATTCTTGAGGCACTCTCTGCTAGAAGGAAGTTTCCAAGAAGAATCTCTAAAAGTGCAGCAGACCTTATGTGACTAAAATAGTATGGTGCTGAGAGGTAAAAGAAATCACTAGACTAATAAAACATAGAGTTTATTTGATAGTATATATAGTTATCATACATGCATAAATATGTATATGTATATATGTATATACTGAATTTTTGATATGCCTAATCCAAAACAAGTCTCTAAAAATCTATGAAATTTCTTTACTTTGATTGACATTTTACTTTGAGGACCTACTCCTTAGAATTACTGGCATCATAAATCAGATCATTGAATTTTATTTTACTTAAAAAGAAAAGAGCAAAGTATCAGATACCCTAATGTATTACACCTGCATTAGACCCACAAATACATGTTTCGATTTCACATGTGTGTTCATGCATAGGCACACAGAGACTCGGGAAGGGTTGCTATGGAATCCCTGTCAAGAGCTATATTCAAGAAAAACACATTAAATAAAACATGATCAGGGCTGGAGAGATAACTCAGGGATTAAGAGTACTGGCAGCTCTTCAGAGGACTTGGGTTCAATTCCCAGCACCCATATGGTGGCTCAAAACCACCTGTAACTTCAGCTCCAGGGTATCTGACCTCTTCCCTCCAGGAGGAATAAGGACAAATACCACAGAACAAGTAAGGTAGTAAGAACTGTGGTCTAAAAGTACAATGGGAGTTGAATGGAAGACAAAAACTACTTCTATCCAGAGGAAGATGAAGGCAGCCTCACAGAAGCGACCAAAGCTGAATCATGAAGACTAAGAATTTTCCTGGTAGAAAATAAAGGTATATTTAGGAAGGCACAAGCAACATGCAATCACAAAAGAACTCACTAAGTAAGTTTTCAAAGATACTTATAATTGTAAAATGGTAGTTAAAAGCAGGTCAGCAGAGAACAAAGGGCGCATTTTAAGCCAAGTTCTTTCCGTTATCTATTATTGCAAAACAAGTCAGCTCAAAACTGTGGTGTAAAACAATAGCTCAGTGTTATTTGCCCTATTCCTAGTTCATTTTTTTAATATGTCCTGCTTTTTTTTGGACTAGTCTCACTGCTGGTTCTTTTCTGAACTTTAGTGTGCTGGGACGTTGCAGTCAAATGTTGGCTGAGAATACAGTTCACATGAAACTTCCATCAACTGCATCAGCTGGCCTAGAGATTCAAAATTGCTCAATAACATGGCTATCAGTTGGTGCTGAGGACACATCTGGATCTGTCAATTAGAACACATAGATGTGACCTTCCCAAGTGGCCTGGAGTTTGCCTAACTGTTACAAGAGGGAGTATCCTAAGAGAAAGTGGTCCAAGAAACAAAAATTACATACAGCTGGTCTCTTAACTCCTAAGCCAAGAAACATGAACAGCTTTACATTAGTCATATTTATTTTTTTTAGTGAAAATCCTCACAAAGTCCACCCATATGCAACAGGAGAGAGCACAGAACCCCACTGCTCAATGACTCAAGTGCTAAAGAATTTAGCACCTGTGTTGTGGGACCTTTCCTGGGAAGATGTGAACAAAGAAATGATTGCACCCAGGTCTAGCTTAGCGGATGATGAGTTGTTGGGATTACTTACGGGAGTACGGGTGAGGGGTTACTTACCCATACAGCAGAAATGTCTCACAACCAGCGGAATCACCAAAAATCCCTCTGCAGCATGAGTGGCGACTCACCAAAGCTGCATCTCCGGAGCTCCCTGCATGACTTGCAGGCAGCTCTGTCGGTTGGAGAGTGTCCTTTACCCAGCAAGTGTTACTGTTCAGATAACCTTGGAAAGGGGCCTTATGAATCTTATAAGTTCTGGGGCTTTCTGAAACTTGTTACTTCTTGGGTCTTAGGAGCCTCCCTCCCTCCTCCAGGAAGGAATGTTTCAATTGCTGCACAGTAATCTAGCACATAGCTCCAATAACAAGTTTCATTGTGAAGGCCTGCAAACAGAAGAAGACTGTTAGGACAGTTGCTCCTGAGAAAGATGACTGATGGCACAGGGAAGGTTAATTGGGTGGTGGCAGAGACAAATGCAATCTAGCAATTAAGGAAAAGTGAGTTCACATTAGAGATTATGGAGGTTTGAAATCCTGACTGCTTCTATCCAGTTGGAGAGGAGAGAACAAAAAAAAATTCTAGCAGGCACAAGAAACTTGACTTGATAGGAACAGAGACAGAGGGAGAAGACAAACATCCAGGAATCTAGGTTAATAGCTAAGAGAGTGGTAATCTTGTTGTGTGAAATAAAGATTTTCAAGAAGTGTAGAATGGTGAAGACAACAAGGATGAATTATCAATGCAGTTCCATTTTCTTTCTAAATCCATAAACATACTTTTCAGTAGACAAAAAACTTCATTCTCATAGGAATAGGCCTTAGACACTTTATTTCTCCAGAGATCAGTTGTCTTCTTTATATTCAAAAAGAAGATCTTTCCATTCCCATTTTATTTTATCTATAAATAATTTATTAGCAAAACTATCACCATTCTATTACCTAGAAAAAAATTAAATTTAAAAATACACCATTATTAAAAATGGGCAATTTATTAAATTCTAAACGGGTCATTCAGTATTAAAAACATTTATTTTCGGCAAGAAAGTTTCCCACTACCTGCCATTTGGAAAGCCATCTTTCAGCATGTATCCACTTTACATGTTGATCATCTATGAGTGATTGGCTTTAGCTATTTCAGGTAAATCTCCACTTGAACTCCTGGCAGAGAAGAACTGAGATCAATATTTGTCTAAACGTCTACCCAGCCAAGCTATCAATTGTCACTTACTGTGAATAGAATGCCAGCTCCAAGAATAGACAATACAGAAATAAAAACTACATACTTTAGACAAGATTTTGACAAGGATCCCAAGAACACACAATGGGGAAAGGGCAGTCTATATAGTATGGTGGTGGGTAAACTGGGTATCTTTGTGCAGAATGATGAAATTAGATCACCATCTCACATTGTATACATAAATCAAGCCAAAAATAAACCAGAGGTTTAAATATGACCTGAAATTAAGAATAACCCACAGAATGAAAACATCAGGGAATACCTCCATTACATTGACAGTGGAAGACAGCTACAGTGGCTATATCCCTGATGAATGTTCATGCAAAATCCTCAACATATTACTAGCAAACTGAATTGAGCAACATATAAAGAAGATTACACACCATGACCAAGTAAGATGCTGTACTTGGAATGCAAGTATCATTAAACATATGATAATTAGTGCCATCTATCACATTAGCCAAATGGAAGTTAAATATTACACAATCATCTAAATAATGAACAAAAATTGACAAGGTTCAACATTGTGTCACAGTAAGACAACAAACTAAAAAAAGGAGGTTATAGCTATAACACACTAAAAGGCATATGTGAGGCACATCACTAACGTCATACTTAATGTGGAAAAATTGAAGGATTTCTCTTTAAGATCAGAACAAAGACAAGGTTGTCTGCTTCTGCCACCCTTATTCAACAGAGCATTGAGAGTCCTGGCCCTAGTGATAAGGCAGATATGAAAAGAAAATAGTCCTGCAAATCATTAACAAAGAAATGCAATTATTTCTGTTCACAGATGACATGGTCTTCTGTATACAAAAATCTAAATTCTATTATGCCATTTTGATACCCAAAAGTTTCTTTCTGTGAAATTGTATACGCAATCACTATACCTCTGAATGATCAATTTGTATTTTCTTTATCATATTTCCTTTGTACTTCCCTGCTTTTTCTTCCTAGGTGCTGGTCAACGAACACTAAGAAAATAAAAAGACCACAAGTAAACTAGCAAGGTCCAGAACGGACAATCTAAATAAAATATAGATAATTTGAAGTGTGTGCACACACAAGGCTTTCTATGTATATGTGTATGGTGTTTGTGTGGATGTTTGCATATGGATGCACATATATGTGGCCAGAGGTCAACATCAGGTGTCTCCTCCTCAGTCAACCTCCACATTATTGTTTGGGGCTGTTACTGAGTCTGGAGCTCACCACATCAATTAGGCTGGCTGGCCAGTGAACATCACGAATCTTCCTGTCTCTGCCTGTCCAGAGCTTGGGTTATAGATGTACCACTGATTCTCACTGTTTACATGGGTGCTGGGGGTCTGAAGTCAGTTCCTAATGCTTCAGTGGAAAGCACTTTACCAACCGAGATATCTCTCCAGCCCCTTGATAAATTATTTAACACAAGCCAGTGTGGTGGTGCACGCCTTTAATCCCAGCACTCAGAAGGCAGAGGCAGACGGATCTCTGTGAATTTGAGGCCAGCCTGGTCTATAAAGCAAGTTCCAGATCAGCCAGGGCTGTTACACAGAGAAACTCTTTCTCCAAAAACTAAAAGAAAAAAGTATTTGACATATGTTTTAAAACAATGTTAAGCCGGGCGGTGGTGGCGCACGCCTTTAATCCCAGCACTCGGGAGGCAGAGGCAGGTGGATCTATGTGAGTTCGAGGCCAGCCTGGGCTACCGAGTGAGTTCCAGGAAAGGCGCAAAGCTACACAGAGAAACCCTGTCTCGAAAAACCAAAAAACCAAACAAACAAACAAAAAAACAATGTTAAAATGAGCTGGGGAAATGGCTCAGTGGTTAAGAGCACTTGTCACTCTTTAAGAGGACTTCTGTTCTATTTCTAGTACCTATATGGTAACTCCAGTTTCAGAGGATCTGATGTCCTCTTCTGACTTCTGTAGGCACAGGCATGCACATGGTGCATGTACAAATATGCAAGCAAAGTATTCATAAAATAAATAAAAATGTTTTCAATATGCAACATTAAGATATACCACAATGCAAATATGCAAATAAATCCCTTTGGGAAGCCCCTCACTACCAGGTTTTCCTGCTCTCAGACTGGACTTACTGTCAGTGTCCCCAAGCATACGTGGACTAATAACATGCCATTGTTTGTACTTTCTTCTACCTGGAAATCTGTTTCCATTTTCTCTTCCTGGTGATTAGCTTCTACTAACTCCTCATGATCCAGCCTAAATTCTGCCATATACTTCAAAAGCAAGAATTCTCTGGCTCTCAGAAGTGTATGTGTATGTGTATGCATGTGTAACTATACATGTCTTTATTTCTCATTTCTCTGTAAGTAACCACCAAAGGTTGTCCTTACCTCACAGACTACAGGATTTTCAAAGGCAAGGAATGTGTAAGCATCTTTCTAGACTCTAAAGTTGGAAAAATTCCTGGTATACAAAGCTCTTCAATAAATGCACTTGGTTTGATTGTTGAATTTAATAATGTCTAGTATTCATTGAATGTAATATAAATTTATTAGGCCAAGATTTTTTAACTCACTAAAACCTTCCACAACTCTGAGTTCATAATTATGCCCAATTTGTGGATGAGCAAACTGAAGTTACTAGGGGCTAACTTTAGTGTTAGATGTGAGATTATTAATTCAAGTTCTCTGGTGCTAAAAAACTTATTTATTTGCTTTATTTATTCTTTATTATGCATATACATATATGCATAGGTAATATAAGTATAAATATACCTATTGCAGAGGCAGTTGAATAGTCTCAGTAGAAACTGTACAGCCTATGGAAACTAATACTATGTTGTCTTTTGTAAAAGATTGCCAAAATTTTTATCTGGAAAAATAAGTGAATCAAGTCAGAAAGGCAAATAAAGATTCTGCAAAGTGAGTACGGCTCACAGTCAAGTCTTGACTGGTTTAAAATGAGAAGAGAAAGTAAATTCATTCAATAAACTGATGCACAAAATACAGTGAATTAGTCAAACAAGCAGTAGTCAATAAGAAACAAAATAACATATTTACAAACTGATAGATAGTAATATTCAATTTTTAGGAGGAGAAACTAAGAACTCAGAACATGGTTGAATAACAAGTCCCAGCAATAAATTCGAGCAGAAGTTGGAAGAGAAATCATACCTTACATTCTAAGTTAAAGAGACATCACCACTTACATGATTCCTGGAAGTTATGCAAGATAATGAGATCTCCAGGAGAAAAAAAAATACAGAAGAAGTGCAAGAGGATAAGACTATGAAGACAACAAGGGTCTACATTTAATGAACAACTATGACATTTTTCAGTCATTCGTAAAACATATATCACTAACTATAAAAGTTCATTACCCATATAATCTCCTAACATTGTAAGAGTATTCCCATTTTATATGCTCTTTTAAAAATCCTTATTGAGGGCATGACAGATGTATCAGCCATTGAAAGGCTAGATTCTCAACCCTGTTCCTTATTGAATACATAGCAGGTATAAAGCATTGTACTAAGTGGTAGAATGCAACAATAAGAATTTGGTTACAGTGCACAAAAGAGTTTATAATATATTAGGGAAATATAGGGAAGGAAAGAGATCCATAAAGCTGGATGACAAATTGGAGAAGAATAAGGATGGAGATGGTTGAACAAATAAGTAACCTCACAGTGGTTACAATTAATGTGGAAGAATTTAAAATCTCATTGTATTGTTCAATTGTAATTGTAGAGGGTACTCCCAATATCAGAGGGATGAAAATGATAGCTCTTAAGCCTCAGTCATTGTGGTGGTTTGAATAGGAACGGTCCCCATAGACACATGTGTTTGAGTGTTTGGCTCATAGAGAGTGACACTATTAATAGGTGTGGCCTTGTTGAAGTAGGTGTGACCTTCTTGGAGGAAGGGTGTTGGAAATGTGTCACTTTGGAGGTAGGCTTTGAGGTCTCAGATGCTCAAGCTATGCCCAGTGTGGCTCACAGTCTCTCCCTGCTGCCTGTGGGTCTCAGTTCCTTCTCCAGCACCATGTCTGCCTGCATGCTGCCGCATTTCCCACCATGATGTTAATGGACTAAACTTCTGAACTGTAAGCCAGCCCCAATCAAATGTTTTCCTTTATTAGAGTTGCCGTGGTCACAGTGTCTCTTCATAGCAATAGAAACCCTAACTCAGACAGTCATCTTCTGTCCATGGCAAAGAATATGGACATTGGCCTTCAAAGAGGTACCACAGTAGCAACAATACACTGGCTTTGAGTAATGATTACCCCACCCAGCCTGCACCAAATTCTTTGAGCTGTTTTTTCAGTGCTGCTCTACTTATCAAAATTCCTGCCCATTCATTATACTGCTCTTTCATGGAGAAAACTAAATTTATCAATAAACTCCACTATACAGATGCCTTCTCATCTATCAAAAAATCAAGGCCTTAAGGCATCAAAGCTCACCCCACCTGTGCTCTTTCTCTTCAAGGTAATGGCAGAATTGCAATACAATCAGGGAGCATTTTTTCTCTAGAACTGACTTTTAATAATCATTTTACGATATAAATATCAAAAGCGCTTACACTGGCTCTGAGTCCTTGGAATCCTCCTGAGGATGCTGTACTATTACTGCTCTACCTCTCTTATGACTGACTATCCAAGGGTAAAGAATAAATGTATTGAAGCACAATACATTCTACTTATAGAGTGTGTAAGAAAAAAATATGCAAAACTTCTATTCTTAGACAAATACCCTGATTAAGAAAAGAAGAAGAAAAAAGAAAAGAAAATGAAAAAAAAGAAAAGCTTGATAGACCAGTTAAGAAAAAAAGCACTATTTCTGAAGAGACTCAACTTCTAAGGAAGTTTTCACAGATGATAAAGTTAGCAGTCACAGTGATGGAAAGGGAACATTATACTTTAAAATGTAATGCTGCTAGGACAGATGTGGCTAGGAGAAGAAAAACAAGACTATGCTGCATGTATCTAGAAATACTAAAATAGAAACAAAAATGCCTACTTTGCCTATTTCCCCAAGACGTCATGTATTTATCCACTTTTAGTTAAGCAGGAAACGGTTTCAATCGAAAATATCCTCCCTGCTAACAGGTTAAAAAAACATGATCGACAGTTAAATGAACTATCATGAGCCTGTGGAATTTTATGTCATTCAATTATTTACTGCCACTAAAGGTCCTCTTTCCCCATATAACAGGAAATTGACTTTCTTAGAATGAAAAACATCCATCAATCTTACAATACAAGTTTTATTATACACATAAAAATCCATATAATACCCCCAGCCAATGTTTTATGAGGTCATACCACCCTGTCTAAACAATAGTGGAATTGTAGAACTAAAGAATTTCTAGAAGAGTATTCATGTAATTAAAACCTTCATATATTTTTAATCAACAAAAAGCTATGTAACAAATGAGTTACCGAAGAAATTTAGGTATAAAGTATGGCTTGAGTTTACAATGCCTTTAAGGTGAGACTAAATAATAATTCCTCCTCCCACACCCAGAGCTTCTTAGAATAGGCCTAGCAAAAGCTAAGATGGGAATTGATTTGAGAGAGGTCTAGAAGATGTTTCTCTGAGTTTGGTTAATTTTGTTTCATTAAAAGCATAGTTCTTAACTGAATGTACCAGGCTCTGCTGACTCCCCAAGGGAGGCCTTATCTTGTCTGAGGAGGGAATGGGGGAGGGGGTGGGGGCAGAAAACTGTGGGGGGGGGGGGAGGACGGAAGAGAGGAGGATCTGTACTTGGTATGTAAAATGAATAAAAAAATTCTTAATAAAAAAGAAAAAAAGCATAGTTCTATCATGCAATAAATACATAAAAAGAAACCCACTGGAGAATCAGATTTGGAAGGGAAGAGAGTGCATATTGTATTTGGAGCTCTTCAGAGCCTTTAAAATAAAGAAACATTGGCAAGTATATGATGATGTGAACAAATCTTTTGTTTATACACAAAGTATATCCAATACAAGATTATACACAAATTTTAGTCCGTATAACTAATGGGACCAAGTGCCTATAGTAGCCAGCTTGTATTTGAGAACAACTTGGCCACCCTGTGATCTATAGATCACAAGGGTTGATTTGGTAAATCTGTAAATTTGGTAAATCTTTTACAGGTGTTTCTTTCTTCTTTCATATGCATTTCTCCAGGAGCTATGGGATTTATCATGGCAGGAACACACATTTCTCAACTAAAGAACAAAAGCAACCAAGCTTCAGGGTCATCCATTTTTCATGGTGTCTTCCAACCCTCTTTGCAATCTACCAATTTTTCAACCCTCCCTCACCAGGAAATTTATTGTTACTATTTTAGCACTGTTGATTAAAAGTAATTGCAGTGATTTATATCTGTAAGTACTTTAAGTTGATTATTCTTATAGTTTTATAGTATGCTTGTAATACAAATTGCTGAACTGTCTTTTAATAAAAAACCCAGGTGTCAGATATTGGGGTAAATGCTGAAAGATCAGAGAGACAAAGGAACAAGCCACTGCCACGTCTCACCTCTAGGACTCCTCAGCCTGAAAAAGCCTCAGCCAATAGGCCTCTAACCGAATGAGCTTTCTCAGCAGAAAAGCCTTAGTTCCTGTCTCCTCACGCCTTATATACCTTTCTCCACCTACCAATTACTTACTTCCTATTACTGGGATTAAAGGCGTGTGACTTCCCAAATACTGGGATTAAAGGTGTGTGTCACCACTGTCTGGCTCCGTTTCTCTCCTAAACTGAGTCAATCTCATGTAGTCCAGGGTGGCTTTGAACTCACAGAGATCCAGACGAATCTCTGCCTCCCGAGTGCTAGGATTAAAGGTGTGTGCCACCACTGCCTGGCCTCTATGCTTAATCCAGTGGCTTGTTCTGTCCTCTGATCTTCAGGCAAAGTTTATTAGAGTACACAATATACATCACATATGCTTCCCTTTTTCTTACTTTAAACTGAAACTTAACAATTGGAATACTGTAAATATTTACCAGTGGCCACCTACTTTGGTCATTTTCATCATAAGAATTTTTCATTGTAAATGATGACTGTATTTCTCTTTATATACTATTGGGATAAATAATTTCTACAGTTTTGATTCGGTGGTATGTTAGAATTACCTCATACAAGCTTGCTACTCATTGTGTGCATGTCCTACCAGCTTTGAATTTTGTTACATTATGTTGATAAATTGCACCCACAACAGGAATATTTGTACAATGGAAATTGGGGAGGATGGCACATCAAGGTTTCTTCAAACAAAGAGCCAGTTTTTAAACATTAAGTGGCACACAATAGTTCTGACTCAAAAATTTTCAAATAAGTCTCTACCCTCACACAAAAGAAATTTCCATTTTTTGTCAGTACTTACTAGTTTTTATTCAGCTGGTTTTTGCTTTAATTTTTCAATATTTCACATGTAAGAAAGGCTGTGTTTAATAGTCCACTGTATTTCTGGAAATAGAAGTTTTTAATCAACTAAAATCTGGTTCTTTCAAGATTTTACCACTTCTACAGTCCTTCAAATGGAAGTGTGCTATTTTATCACACACCCATAACAAATTTCAGGTATTTTTTAAAAGTACTACATTTGAGGGATCCTTTTTCTTTATAGCATTCAATGAATGCTCTTATTATAATTTCTCTCCACATATAACATTATGTATTAATCTCCCTGACTTCCTGAAAGTGACTTGAAGGAAAGATCCATGTTAAGTAACTTTTCCACATCCAGTAGCTGCCCCTTGCTTCCCATTGTTTTTGCAAACTATTGTTTTCATCATTCCCCTAAAGAAATATTTTTGCTACAATTTTTTTAAGACATAGTTTCTCTGTATAGCCCTGGCTGTCCTGGAACTTGCTCTGAATCAGCTGTGAACCAGGCTGACCTAGAACTCAGAGATCCACTGGCCTCTACCTCTGGAGTGCTGGGATTAAAGCTTTTCTCATCTGTCTGCTATAAAATTTTTATAATCTGGCTCTACTTGATCTACATCTCCTCCTTATAGCCAAATGACTATTTCAGATAGCTCCTTACAGTCTTCCTTTCAACCCTGAACCCTGCTTTCACACTGTACAACTTCAACATCCTCGAAGATGTCTCATACAGCTCCACTCTGTTCCTGTAATTTTCCTTGGAGGCTTCCCATGGTTTTAGCATCTACAATATTCTGGGATCTCCACTGCAACTTAAGCTTGACCTACACAGCTTCATGCAATGGCTGCTCAGGGCCTCTTTTCAGGGACTATGGCTCTGCCACACATTGCCTGGCATTAGGTCCTCTCTGAAACCCAGAAGTAAAACTCAATGCCACCTCAGTCTTCCACCTCCCATGCTTGCAAATCCAGTACCATCTGGATAATACAGTCAAGATATGCTGCCAGCTTAGGATGGAGCCTAGGCCCCTTGGATCATAGTTGTATCTACTTCTAGGGACTGAATCTGAGAGAACACTCTTTTAGACACTGCATTTGAGAAGCATGGGATACCCTCAGCTGAATTCTCAGTTCTGGCTTTCTCCTTTCATATAAATTTACATCTTTACAACTGGGAAACTTTAATGAGTGTGAACTTGCCCTCAGGACACATTTTCTATTTTCCCAGCACAGTGTTAGGTTTCTCTTTAATAGTGCTAGCCTCTCAACAGGCACAGCTCCTTTGTTGTCTGTACCCTTCTCGTCCCAAACATTCACCTTGCTCACACACCTTTCCTGCACCAAATACATTAGTCCATTATCTTCATAGTCAATTTCACTGAAGTTCTCAGGACAAGAGTAAAATGAAGCTAGATTCTTGGCCAAAATTAAGCATGAATGGCCTCTAGGTCAGTTCCTGATCAAGACCTTGTTTTCCTATGAAACTCCATGGGCTGGATCCCACTGTCTCCATTTCTCACAGCATGCTTTTCTTCAAGTTCTGACCAGAATGGTCCATTATGCTCTAATTAGATCATTCAAGGCCTTTTCCAAACCAAAGTTCCCAATTCTTCCACATTCCAGTCACAAAACAGGGCCTAAGAACCAGATGGTCGAGTTCATCACAGCAATGGTCCCACTTCTAGGTTCAATTTTCTCGTTGCTGTAATCAGATATAGCAACAAGAGCAACTTAAGAGAGAAGTGTTTACTTTGGCTCACAATTCACGAGTGCAGTCCATCATAGTGGGAAGGTCAAGGTACTTGACTTGAAGCAGCTAGTCACAGTGCATCCACAATCATGAATAGAGAGTAGTGAATGAATACTGCTGCCCAACTCCTTGTTGTATTTATACAACACAAGATTACAGCCAAGGAATGATGTCATTTATTGTAAGTGTCTCTTCCCACTTCAATAAATGCAATCAAGGTGATTCTCTACACACATTACCAGAAGCCTGTCTCCCATGTGATTCCAGATTCTGTCAAACTGACGATTAACAGTAGTCATTAACACTAACGTACCACACAACTGAAACTACATCCTTCTTTCTTTTTTTCCCCAGATTAGAGCTACATATTTCTCCACTGAATTTAAACACCCTGAAGAATCATTTTAAGTATTCCTGCCAACACTTCCAGACAAGTCAATTTTCGATGCTTCAATAGCACTTACCTTGATATCACTCACCTTGTAATAGGAACTAGGAAGTACCTTCCCTCCTCATACATCTGGCCTATGGACTCTGCTGAGAGAAAGAGAAAACAATTGTTTGTTCAGAGAAGTTTCATGGCAGAATCATGTTCTCTAACTACAGGTTGTTCCTCTGTTTGAAACACTCTAATGTTCTTGCTTTTATTGTTGTGGTAAGACATGTACCATATTTATCATTTTAGTATCTTGCATTAAATTTTGAAAATGCTTTTCTGAACATATAAAACTCTCTTTGAAACCATTATTATTATTAGCCAGTTTCAGGGGGAAAAAGTCTTTAGATTTGAATATATAACCTGAAGTATCCGAAGAAGCCAGAAAGACAAAAGGGGACTCTGGGGGAATGGGTGAAAAAGAAGCTCCAGAAAAGGGAGATAGTAGGATACACGTGTTATGAGGGAGTAATCAAAATAATTGTGGGAACTTTAATTGGTGACTGGGGAGGGGGTGATACGGGGGTTAAGGGAAAATAGGGGATAAATAACAATAAGGATGTTTGAAAATATATATATATATAAAACATATTATTATATAAGCTTACTTAAAACAATATACATATGTATGCATATATGTGTATGTGCACATACATATTTTTAAATTAATTTATGCCCCATGAGGTAATAATGCTCCCCCAAAGAGCTGTGAAACCTCCCTTCATGTGATTGGTTGGAGGATTACAAGCATTTCTGAAAACAATGTTGGGTATTGCCATTGTCCTTTATTGCTTCCCAGAACTTGAAGGTAAGACCCTATTGCTGAAGATACAATGGACTTCAGACACAGGACTTAATGGCTGGACTGGCAAGACATTGCACAGTGGTGCAATAATGGCACTTTTTTTTTATCTTGGATATAACCAGCAGTTGTCTAATTGGACTTAAGTCTCACTCAATAAAAGGGAAATCATGCCTAGTACTATAAATCGAGACAATTACCTATGGCTGGAAAGGTCGTAGGTCCCTAGAAAAGAACCTACTATTGTCATTTTCCTAAACCAATATAATTTCTAACTGTATTCTAAATATTTATCTTTGTACCACAGATAAATGAGCTCTTATGCCTCATCAAATAAAGAGCTTCTTTTCACAACTGGTCAAAATTCAGAGTGACTATGAGGTGACCAACCCAAACTGACACATCTGTAACATTATTCCTACGCCTAAGGCTCAAGGAATATTGCAGAAGAGAGGCAAGAAGGATCACAAGAGCCAGAAGCCCAAGATGCTTGCTTCTAGATAGACACAACAGGGAAAATGCACCCATGCACTCTCTACAATCTGGTTGTCTGAACAAAACTGGCATAATGGAAATACCAGCTGATATATCAATGTTAACAGGGAAATTCCACATGGTTTTTACCTCTGGCTGAAGAGCTACAGATGATCAGTGGCTGCTAAGACAGAGAGAATCAGTTTCCTCTATGGGTGAGTTCCCACATAGATTCCCTAATACAAGTGGTCAGCCCAAGACACATGTATACAAGAACAATTCTAAATGAACTCAGTAGGTTGTACAGACACACACACACACACACACACACACACACACACACACACGGAGAGAGAGAGAGACAGAGACAGAGACAGAGACAGACAGACAGACAGACAGACAGAGACAGAGACAGGGGTTGAGATAACAATAACAGGAGAAATAGTGAATGGGGGTGGACAACAGGAGGAGGGAGGAGTTGGAGGAGAGAGGACAGACAGGTGGACTGATGTAGATGCACTGCTTGTGTATGAAGTTAAAAAACAAAATTAATTTTAAGAGGCTTTTCTGGACACATACTGCTCTCTTTAAAAACCCTTGTTATTCTTAACCCTTTCAGGGGACAATTTTTTTTCTCCTGATGTTATTACAATTAGAGTTCCCATGCATGTTTATGCTTAATGCTTATATAGCCTAGGGCAATGCAACCTATGTTCCTTCCCTTTTTTTTCTACCAAGACTATTTAGTCCCATCCTATGAGAGGCTTCTCTAACAAATGTATGGATATCACAACTTGGTGTAAGTATCACCCACATACCCAAACAGATACCTCTGACTATCCCTGAGATCTACAGGTGCAAACATCAATTGTAGTCCTCTATTGGGAAAATATATATTTAGAAGAAATTTGTATAGGACTTGAAAGTGAGATGAGATCATTTGGGAAGAAAATTCCTAAGCCACAAATATTTTGAGCATGGTTTAGAAGAGGTAGCTCAAACTCTAGGTGGGCACTCCTGTTAGTGTCATAAACCACAAGAAAACAGCCATAAGGGAGACAGACTATGGACTTTAACCATTCCATTCTACCTCTCTGGAAATCCTTTCTTCCTATTCCCTAGTCTGAGCAACAACTCTCAGACTCAGTTTCTTCTGCAATCCCTCCAAGCACAATCTCGAAAGCCATAGCCTCAACTGTTGAAATCCTTGAAGTCTAAAACATCTCAAATCATAATCCCTCAAAATTAAAACTCCAAATGTTGAAATTCTGAAAACTCTAATTATCATTTTAACAAAAATAAGAGAAGTAGAAAGCCCAACCTGGGGAAAAGATTGCCTCTATGACTCAGCAAAGTGAAAACTTCATTTAAAAATGTGTCATTTATCTGCATTGATATTCCTTCCCACTGAGGAAGTTCCAGGAGCTTTTAATGAAGTAAACACCACATTTGCTTGAAGCAGTCAGCCAAGTTATTTACTGGCTCAAAAATAATTGTGTGCATAGTAAGACAAGAAGATAATAGAATTGTTATTTGATTCCATAGCGTCTCTACCAAATCTGTAGTCTATTTATCAAGGCATGCGGAGTGGATTTTTGAGTACTCAAAGCACGATAGAGGCATGGCATAGAAAAAGAGAAGTTTTAATAGCAAATGTTAACATCAGTGTCTATGGAGTCATGGAAGCACTTCAGAAAGAGCAATACCAGTAGAAAATGAATGTGAACACATTCTCTAAGAAAAGCCATTTCCTAAAATATGTAAATAAAATCTGAATAGATACGCATGAGTGTGTAGGTGCACATGCCTATGAAGGAACATGCAGAGACAAGAGGGCATAAAGTTTCTTCCTCCATCACTTTACATCTATTTCCTTGTGGCAGTGCCTCACATTGAACCATAAACTTGCCAGAAATCTCCTGGGATCTGCTAGTCTCTGTTCCCCAATGCTGGCTTCTCTAATGTGTGGCCATGCCCCGCTTTTTAGTTGGTCACTAGGGATTCAAACTCACGATGGAATAGCATGTGCTCTTAAAAATTGAGCCATATTCTCAGCCTCTGTATACAGTCTCCAAAAAAGAATCACAAAACTGGACATGATGGCTCATGCTTGTAATCCTAACACACGAAAGGCAGAGTAGGATTGCTGCAAGTCCAGGTCAGCCTAATCTACAGAATGAGACCCTATTTCAAACACCCTACATAAGTAAGTAAGTAAAGGGACAGGAAGTGAACTGGCCTCTTGGTGCCAGAAGATCCACATCTTATGCTGGCTTCAGCAGAAGCAGCAGATGCTAAACGGGTCCCAAACATGGATTAGAACAGAAAGTACAAGGGAAGCTCCACATTTCCCAGTGGATCCAGTGGATGCTTAGGACCCAGTGTAGATACCGGAACTGACTGAGGCCCACAGGCATGCATGGAGTTCTGTAACACACAGGGTAAGCTACAGACCCAGTCAGGAGGCCTGGGCTGACAGAGGGGTTGTGGTGAGTTTATTTTCTTGTCCTGTCTACTCTGGTGTTCTGTGGGCTTCATACACCTAGTTGGGGTTCGCTTTCTCTGGATTTGGGAAATTTTCTTCTATGATTTTATTGAAATTCTTTTCTATGATTTGGATACAGTATTCCTCTGCCTGCTTGTGGAATCTCAGGCTCTCCCATGTTCCACTCATATATTTTCTAAAGTGTACAATTGATCGTTACTGAATGATACAGTTCCTCTACCTTGTCTTCCAGCTCTGATATCCTGTTGATGAGGCTTTCTACCAAGCTTTGTTTCTCACTCTTCTTGTTTTTCCTTGACCCTCAGAGAAAGGCTACAGATACTCAGTTCTACAGAGGGAAACAACATCTCACCCATACTACAATTCAGTCTTCTCCTGAACATTGCAAATACCAGCACTAAAGAAAAAAAGGGGGAAT
>LZPO01097106.1:465389-512710 GCA_001675575.1 Neotoma lepida
CTGTGTACTTGCATTTTGGAGGAGTTATTTAAGCCTCTCTTTCCCTGACACACTTTAGATTTCTGATCAGTGATATTTTATCATAGATAGGAAAAATACTTAATTAGATACCTAAAAGGTTTGACTTTGGCTGTAACCATAGTGATTTTTATCACAGCATGGGCAGAAAAGGGAGAGAAGCCGACATGAAGTAGTGAAAGGAAACTCTCAGCAGGAAAGAGGGCAAAGTTTTTAGTGAGAAAATTATGTTGGACAGGATGCACACAAAGTACACTGTACTAAGGAATCAATATATGTAAAATCTGGCATTTTGATGGCATCTTTCATTCTAAAAATAATCAAGAAACATTGCATATATAAAGCATACTTTCCTAACAATATTCATGTGGGTTAAGAAGCAAGTATTTCGGAATATTTGCAACACACACTTGCAACAGAGCAAACAAGAAAATGTGAGTTGTCTTATCATATAGAAATATTGTCAATCAAAGTCCTTAAAATTATATCTAGTCCTCTATACAAACTAACTGATATTAATCTTCTTAAAATCAAGTGATCCTAGAATATTAGAGTATGACAAGCAGGATGGTGAGTATGGCAAAGAGCGGTGGCCTTCACATCAATCAGCAGAAATCATAAACTACAAAATATTTTTCCTAAGGGGGGATAGTTTGGCATTTTTGGACATTGAAAGCCACAGTAAGAGACTGCTTCATTTTGGTACTGTTTCTGAAAGAAATCTCACAACACACATACATACACATACACCCCACAGAGTCATCTATGTGTATCACCATTATAAATACTAAATATCAAGAATATAAGATTTAGTAAGTAACAAATAGTAACAAAAATTGCAAAAGTAAAATAAAAACTTAATAAAATAAAATATGAGTAAACCTCAGAACTAAAGTAATTAGGTGTGTCATTATTATTAAAATACTAATTTTACTTATTGTAATATTTATAATTTTTAGATAAAATTTATGATCAATGTTATTAAACAGGCAAATGATAAGCAGGCTTCTTACTAGTTTTTGAAACTAGAATACAGAATAAGAAGCTTCATTGTGACATTTTAAATTTACATTTTAATTGATCCCTGACCACATCCTCCTGATCTCCTCCTACAAGTAACCTCCCTAGGAATAAAGTAAATTTTCATTTGCAAGTGGTTATCAACTGGAGATAACTTCTGAGTTAAAGATGGGGACATCTGTCTACTCCTTTCAGCTCTAGTACCCCATTTGGTGCAGATCCATGCAAGCCCTGTCAATGCTGCTTCAATCTCTGTGAGTTCATGTGAGCTTTGCTCAGTTGATTTAGAGGGCTTGTTTTCTTGGTGTCCTCTATGCCCTCTGGAGCTTACACCCTTAGCTGCTTCCTCTTCCTTGGGATTCCCTGAGCTCTAACAGGAATGATTTGATGGAAACATCCCATTTAGAGCTGTATGTTTCAAGGTCTCATTCTCTGTATAATGTCTGGCTGTGGGTCTCTGTATTTGTTCCCATCTGCTGCAAGAGGAAGTTTCTCTGAAGATTGATGAGAAAGGCACTGATCTATGAGTATGGCAGAATGTCATTCAAAGTCATTTTATTGCTATGTTTCTGTTGTTTTTGGTTTGTTTGCTTTCTTTTGTTTTGTTTTAAAGACCAGTAGTATTTGGTTTTACCCTAGGTCCCTGGGCTATCTAGTCTCAGGTTCTTAGTTGCCCAAACAGTGTCTGGGCTGTCATCTCACAAATAATGACACAGAGACTTATAATTTTTTTTTTGGTTTTCCGAGACAGGGTTTCTCTGTGTAGCCCTGGCTGTCCTGGAACTCACTCTGTAGACCAGGCTGGCCTCGAACTCACAGAGATCTGCTTGCCTCTGCCTCCCGAGTGCTGAGATTAAAGGCGTGTTCCACCACTACCCAGCTGAGACATTATTATGGAAGGTCAGCCAATAGCTTAGGGTTGTCCCTAACTAGCTCTTATAACTTAAATTAACCCATTTATATGTTCTATTACGTAGCACTACCTCTTTTCCATCTTGCACCTCCTGTTACCTACCTGTGTCTTTTAGCAGCTCCTGTGCACCTAGATTCTTCTTCCTCTTCCTTTCTCTCCCTGGAAATCCTGCTTATACCTCCTGCCTAGTTATTGCCCATTTAGCTTTTTATTATACACAATCACAGCATTACACCTTCACACAGTATACAAATATTCCACAACACTTGCCCTTTTTTGTCTAAATAAAAAGGAAAAGTTTTTAACTCTAACACAGTAAAGCTATATACAATAAGGACAATTATCAGGTATTGTCTAAATAAAAAGGAAGGGTTTTAGCTCTAACATAGTAAAGTATATGCAATAAGAACAATTTCAGATAAGAATTACATTTACAGTAGTCAGTCCATTTGTTTTGGTAAATTTGGAGAAAGTACTGTGGTATCTATCCTATCTTAGAGAGCCCAAAGTTTTATACCTAAACTATTTTTTATCATAACTTGTATTACCATCCTAACAATATCTTTTTAGACCTTAAAACATCTTACTAGATAAACAACATAAGCTTTTATGTTTCTCAACTTAAAAACTTTACATCTCTTATGTAAGTTTCTATTCTGAATTTGGTAACAAGGAAAATTGTAACTATAACTATCTAATCTTCAATCCCATCAAAGACCCAAAAAGGATATAATATTGTTTGAGTAAGCAGGAAGTGCAGAGCAAGCAACTTCCAAAACTGTAGTGTAAGAAAAAATTTTTCTGTGTCCCGGCTGAGCTCCTGCGGCCGCTCAGACCCAAGTAAACACACAGAGGCTTATATCACTTACAAACTTATGGCCTAATGGCTCAGGCTTTCCATTAGCTAGCTCTTACATCTTAAATTAACCCATTTCTATAAATCTATACTTGTCTTGTGGCTCGTGGCTTACTGATACCTTTACATCTTGCTTCTCCTGGAGGTGGCTAACAGCATCTGCCCAGCTCTGCTTTCTACTTTCTTTCTCTCTAGTTAGAATGTCCCGCCTAATCTTATTCTGCCTCACCATTGGCCAACAGCTTTATTTATCAACCAATCAGAGCAACACACATTCACAGCATACAAAAAGACAGCCCCATCACTATGGAAACGACAGAAACAGCTAGCTGCCTAGACAGTCACCCAAGGTTCCTCTGCAACATTGGGGCATCCATCTTTGGCCTACAAGCCTAGAATATCTAACTAACTTTTCTGTGAAGCAGAAAAAAATTGGACTGTCCTACCTTGTCTTGACAAAGTTTGACAATTGCTTTTGTGTCCTGCTTGTCCAGTTTGGACAGCAAACTGTCAGCAGTCGAGGCAAGAGTAGTTTCTTGTCCAAATGGCTAGCTTTGCCACATTGAAAGCAAACTCCATATGGAGGTTCTTCAATGTCCATCATCCTTTTTCGAAGTAAATTGGTGCTGCCAGGAGCAGACATGTCTCACTGTCATGAAAAGCCTTATTTTATTAAAGCATTTAAAATTCCATATTCTGTAGGTCTTTGAAGTGTTTAAAGATTTCCTATCTATCTAAAATATATATCTGTGTGACCCTGAAAACATACCTAACATGGCTATAAGTTTGATTGCTATAGATGACTATTAACCTGCATTTCTTTATTATTCTACATAGCTTTCAAGGACTAAAACTTTACATTTTTCAATGAGCTGCATAAGTACAATATCTTAAACAAGAATAGAAACATCTATACAGTATAACAAAAATAACTTAAATTTGTATCAATATACTAAAATCCAATGTAAAATATTTGAGACTAGTGGTTGTTCAAAAGTAGACTTAACAATCCACACATTTATCTCATCATTTCTATACTATATCCCCCCTTTTTCCCTTCATAAAGAGATCCCTGAATCTAATATCTTTTGTTCAGCTTTTTCCTGACCATGACCAATAACAATTTGTAACCAACCCCCCTACACAATGACAAACATCCATAACCCACCAAATGAGCAAAAAACATCCACCCCCCACCTTTTAGGAATGTGGGCATCATGTTCTCTAGACTGCTTCGTGTTGTCTGGTGGTGACAGCATCTTTAGGGGACCCTGAGAAAATTGGGATAATGGTCACATCCTGGGAGAGCTAGCTGTTTTATTGTTTTGTTTAGTTTCTGTGTGATGGAAAAGTGTAGAGCTTATCTGAAGTCGTGACTGGATAGTCTGTGAGGCTGGAGCATCTCAGCTGGCAGCTTTGAAGTTGTTCTGGATGCAGAATTTTGAGGAAATTGAAATAGAGGCATTCTGAGGTTGGATTACCTGGGCTACTTGTCTTCATTGATGTCTGATCTTTTTTTTTCTGAAAACACAAACTTTTAAAGGTGACATATGTATCTGCATTAACACAAGTATAGAATGTGTGGTGTGCACAAGTCAGTTACTGATGATTTTTTTGTTTTATGTTTGAACATAAAGGCATCTGTTAACTTTATACATTTGTTTGGACTCTATAGCCAAACCTCTATTCATGCCATATAAAAGGATGGCATATAATAAGAAGTCATGTGGATTTCACAGCCAACAAGATTTATTGTGTTTCATCCAGTCTCAGAGCTGTTCCCATAGTAGAGGGATCAGCATATATGTCACCTGTCCTGTAGTCTTTCTTGGTTTCTTTTTTAATGTCTGTAGTCAAGGAGGTCTCTCCCAATCAAATCTGATCTACATTAATTTTGAAGAGAACCATAATTTTTTGTTTCCTATGGAAACAAAGGCATAACCTCTCCCCCAATGCAACATATTTTCTGACTTCCATTTTGAAGTTAAGATATTCTTAAAATATATAGTTTGATTTAATTTAGCAGTCTCCATAATAAGCAGCTATTGTTTTTTGTACATTAGCAAAGTCAACATAATAACATACAGGATCGAGACACCCTGTGTATTTGCCATCATTACATGGCTTATTCTTTTACTCTGTCTTTAAAGGCTTCACTTTATTACTTTTAAACTATTTATTTTTTTCTATGACTGTATATAGCCTCTTTTTACTGTATCTGTTAAAGGTTTTCTTAATCTGGACTACTTTAATGTGTGCCTTGATTCTTCTTCCTCTTCCTTTCTCTCCCCAGAAATCCACCTGTATTTACTGCCTACCTATTAACCATTCAGCTTTTTATTACACCAATCAGAGCATTACACCTTCACACAGTATACAAATATCCCATAACACCAAAACACTGATTTCAGTAGTGGCTGTAGAAGTTTGCACTTTCCCCAGCAGTGTGTGAGTGTTAACCTTACTTCACACCCTCACCAAAATGATCTGTCACTTGTGCTATTGATCTTCAACATTCTGATTGGTGTAAGGTGAAATCTCAAAGTAACTTGATTTGCATTTCCATCATGACTAAAGATGTCGAACATTTCTTTAAGTGTTTCTCTGCCATATGAGTTTCCTCTATTCAGAATTATCTGTTTAAATCTGTACTGCTCTGGGATGTCTTTCTGTATCCTGTGAATATCTGTTGTCCCTATTGGTGAATAAATAAGCTGCTTTGGCCTATGGTAAGGCAGCTTAGAGGCAGGTGGGAAATCCAAGCAGAGATACAGGAAAGAGACAGGCAGGAAGAGAAGACACCAGCCTGCCACCCAAGGAGCAACAAGATGCCAGCAGACCAGTAATGCCATGGCCACATGGCAACATATAGATTATTAAAAATGGGTTAATTTAAGATGAAAGAGCTAGCTAGCAATAAGCCTGAGCCATAGGCCATACAGTTTGTGGTTAATATAAGCCTCTGTATGTTTACTTGGGACTGAACAGCTGCAGGACCAGGTGGGACACAGGAAAACTTCCAGCTACACTGTACCCCAATTTTAATTGTGTTATTTGTTTTATTGACATCTATTTTTTGATATTTTTATGTATTTTGTATATTAGCCCTCTATTAGATGTGTAGTTAAAAATTTTCTCTTTCTGAATACTACCATTTTGTCTGAGTGATACTGTCCTTTGCCATGCCAAAGCTTTACAGTCTCATGAAGTCTCATTTATTACATGTTGCATATAATGCCCATGTTATGTTATGTTCAGAAAGGCTTTTCCTGTGCCAATGAGTTCAAGGCTATGCCCCATGTTCTCTTCTATCAGGTTCAGTGTATCTGGTTTTATATTGAAGTCTTTGACCCATTTGGACTGGAATTCTGTGCAAAGTGATAAGTATGGATCTAATCGCATTATTTGTATGTAGTCATCAAGTTTGACCACCATCATGTGTTGAAGTTGCTATCTTTTTTCTAGTGTGTATTTTTGGCTTCTTGATAAAAAAATTCAGTTGTCTATAGGAGTGTGTATTTATGTCTGGATCTTGAATTCAATTCCATTGATCAACGTGTCTGCCTTTTGACAATACCATGCTGTTTTTATTACTATAGCTCTGTAGCACAATTTGAAATTGGAGACAATGATATTCCCCAGTTCTCAGATTATTTAGGGTCGTTTTAGATATTCTGAATATGTTTGTGTGTGTGTGTTTCCATATGAAGCTAAAAAGATCTGTGTTGGAATTTTGATGGAGATTTCACTGAATCTGTAGATTGCTTCTTGGTAAGATGATTATTTTTATTATATTAATCTTACTGATCCATGAGCATGGGGGATCTTTCTATCTTTTGGTATTTTGTTCAATTTCCTTTTCCAATGTCTTAAAGTTTTTAATCATACAAGTCTTTCACTTGTTTGGTTAGAGTTACCCCAAGATATTTTACATTTTGTGGCTATTGTTATTTCCCTTATTTCTCAGTCTGTCTTCTGTATATAGGAGGGCTACTGATTTTGTGAGTTAATTTTGTATCCAGCTAAGTTGCTGAAAATGTTTATCAGCTGTCAGAGTTTCCCAGTAGAATTTTTGGGGTCACTTATGTATACTATCATATCATCTGCAAACAAAGATACTTTGACTTCTTCCTTCCTAATTTGTATCCCTTTGATCTCTTCCAGTTGTCATATTGCTCTAGCTAAGACTTCAATTACTATATTGAATCAATATGGATAGAGTGGAAAACCTTGTCTTATTCCTGATATTAGTGGAATTGCCTGAGTTTCTCTCCATTTAAATTGATGTTGACTATGGACTTGTAAACTGTCTTTACTATGTTGAGGTTTGTCCTTTGTATCCCCTATCTCTTCAGGACTTTTATCAGGAAGGGGTGTTGGATTTTGTCAAAGGCCTTTTTTGTGTCTAATGAGATGATCATTTTTTCCTTCAGTTAGTTCATACAGTTGATCACATATATTGATTTTAATATATTGAACTATTCCTGCATATCTGATATGATGCCTATTTGATCATGGTGGATGATCTTTTTGATGTGTTCTTGGATTTAGATTGCAAGTATTTTAATCTGTATTGTTGCATCTATGTTCATAAGGGAAATTGGTCTGTAATTCTCTTTCCTTTCCGAGTCTTTATGTGGTTTAGGTATTAGGGTTTAACTATGGTCTCATACAACGAATTGGGTAGTATTTCTTCTGTTTCTATTTTGTGGAATAATTTCAGTAGTATTGGTGTTAACTCTTCTTTGAAAGTCTGGTGGAATTCTGAAATAAAACCATCTGGGTCTGGGCTGTTTTTGGTTGGGAGATTTTAATGACTGCTTCTATTTCACTAGGAGTTACAGGTCCATTTAAATTGCTTATCTGATTTTATTTAACTTTGGTAAGTGCAATGTATTGAGTTTGTAGGGCTGGGTTTACAGATAGATATTGCTCAAATTTAGTTTCATCACGGAATGTCTTAATTTCTCCATTTATTGTGATTGAAAGTTTTGTTGAGTATATTAGTCTGACTTGTGGTCTCTTAGAGTCTGTAGTACATGTGTCCAGGCTCTTCTAGCTTTTAGAGTATCCGTTGAGAGGTCAGATGTGATTCTAATATATCCGTCTCTATCTGTTACTGGGTCTTTTTCCTTTGTAGCTTTTAATATTCTTTCTTTATTCTGTACAGTTAATATTTTGGTCATTATATGCCAAGGGGACTTTCTTTTCTGTTCCAGTATGTTTGGTGTTCTGTATGCTTCTTCTACATTGATAGGCATTTCCTTCTTTAAGTTACATAAATTTTCTCCCATGATTTTGATGAAATATCTTCTGTGCCTTTGACTTGCTGTCTTATTTAGGGTTTCCATTGCTGTGAAGAGACACCATGACCATGGCAACTCTTATATAAAGAAAATATTTAGTTGTGGTGGCTCACATACAGTTCAGAGGTTTAGTCCATGATCATCATGGCAGGAAGCAAGGCAGCATGCAGGCAAACATGGTGCTGGAGCTGAGAGTCCTTACATCTTCATCCAAAGGCAACAGGAAGTGAACTGGGTATCACACTGAGTGAAGCATGAGCAAAGGAAATCTCAAAGCCCACCACCACAGTGACATACTTCCTCCAACAAGACCACATCTATTCCAACAAAGCCACATGTCCTAATAGTGCCACTCCCTTTGGGAGCCATTTTCTTTCAAACCACCACACCTGGGTTTCTCCTCCTTCTTTTATTCCTTTTATTCTTAGATTTGGTCTTTATATAGTGTCTCAAATATCCTAGATGTTTTGTGACTAGAGTTTTTTAGATTTAACATTTTCTTTGGCAGATGTGTCTATTTTTTCTAATCATATCTTCAATGCATGAGATTATTTCTTCTATCTTTTGTATTCTGTTCCTAAATTTTTCATTTCCTGATTTCCCTAAATTTGGGTTTTCTTCATTAATTCTATTTCCACTTTCAGGTCTTGAGTTTTTTATTTATTTCCTTCTACTATTTGTTCGTGTTTTTATAGATTTCTTTAAGGTACTTATTCACTTCCTATTTAAGGACCTCTATCCTATTCATAAAGGCTATTTCAAAGTCTGGTCTTGTATTTGAGCTATGTCATGATACTCAGGGCCTACCATGGAATCGTTACTGTGCTCTAGTGGAGACAGATTGTCCTGGTTTTTATTGGGGGTTTTCATGCTGGTGTCTAGGTATCTGGGTTTGAGAAGATTACAATTCTAAATTCCAATATTTGGTCTTGTATTTGTTGAGTGGGTGTTTTATTCCTTAGTTTTTGTTGCCCTCTCAAGTCCTTAGGAGAGTGTGGTGGTTGTGTGTTGCCTGGTAGGAAATTCTTCTGGGATCCTAATACGTTTGGCCACTGAGGTTCCAGGTAAAATCTATTTCTAGATATTGAGAGCCAGCACTTAGGAATGGGGATGACCTCTCACACTGGAGGGTGTTTGAGAGAAGTCCAACGGAGGGAGGAAAGCAGGGTGTTCCACAAGGATCTGCGTAGTACCTGGGAATGAGGGTAGATAGTGAGGAGAGTCAGCACCATGTGGTCTGCTACAGAGCTGTGATTGAGACTAGGGTATTGGATTTGAAGGAGTGGAGGGAGAGTGAAGATCTAAAGCTGGCCTACCTGCTTTGCTGGCCTACTCTATTCTCTGGCAGGCTTGGCTGGTGGGTTCCTAGAGAATGCCTGCTGGAATCGGGAGCCAGTATATTATGATGAGTTGGGAGAAGGAAGTTTGGAGGAGAAGATCTGTGTGATCCACTGGAGGTGGGGCAGGGAGAAAGGGGATGCCTCAGCAGGTGGTCTGCTACAGAGATGGGTGTGAGACTGGGGAATTGGATTTGGAAGAGGTGAGGGAGAAATGAAAATCTACAGTTAGCCTATCTGCTTCCCTGGCTGGAGTGATCTGTAGTTTTCCAGGGAATGCCTGCTGGAATTGGGGGCTGGAGTAAACCAATAAATAGGGGAAAGGAAGTTTGTGGGGAAGATGTGTGTGGTCCACTGGAGATGGGGGCAGGGGAGGAAGGGAAGCTGCGGAAGTGGTCTGCTATAGAGCTGGGGATGAGACTGGTAAATGAGCAGGGCTAGGGGAGTTTGCAGGGGAAAATCTTTTTGATCCACTGGGTTTTTCTTATATGCACTAAATGTATTAAGATATATTTCCCTCTCAAGTAGCTAATATTATTTACAGAATTTACAATATTAACATTACACCGTTCAATCTTGAGGGCACAAATAAACACTGAACATTGTCACAGCAATACCGAAAACTGCCAATGTTTATTTTATTGAGGTCTCAAATAAACTTCTTATACTGTATTTAAACCAATTTGACTCATTTTCTCACCATACACAGAAAACTTTGGATATAAATAAAATCTATAAAAAGATTTATAATGCTAATAGAAATGTATTAAAAAAAAACCTTCCCTGTTTCTTATTTTGCTTTGTATTTTAACCTGAGGGCAGGGAAGGGTGTTGTAGCTGTTGCTCGGATTTGTGTGCCAGAAAACATACACACATACACACACATTAAGGTTTGGAAAGGAATTTACAATACTTGTGTGTTATCCACAGAAGTGGATTAACAAAATAAAGACAGATGGCAAGGAATTAATCTAACACCTAACTCTAACACTTTTCAGCTATGTTGCCATTACATACTTATCTACTGTACTAATTCAGCCTTCATCTTGACATTGATCACAAAATTGTATGCATGTATTCAACACCATCTGCTGCAAAAGTGCAATTCAAGGGGGTGGGAATAGCCACCATGGGATACCAACAATAAAAGCTGATTTCCATTTCTACAGTAACATTTTTCTAATGGGAAAAGGTAGGTAGTTGGACTAGCATCATTGCTTGCCCAATTTTATTGACTAAAATCCAACTGGCACTTCCCCACTTCAGATAATTTTGCAAAAACAAAGAGGCGCAATGCAAACAGTCCTTTCTGATATATATACCTTTAAAGTAAGTTTTTCACTTGAATTGAAAATCAATAAAGTTTTATAAATAGCCGTTTCAGTTGCTTTTTTTTCCTGTTAGAAGGATTTCAAGCCAACAGAAAACAGGGAGATTTTGAATGTGCCAAGTGTGGAAACAGGATTCAATATTCTGTGTACACAAAGCCAAAAATACACATGCAAATCAAATACCATGCTTCCAAACAAACATCAGAAGTACCAAGCTTTCCAGAGAACCCTTACTTATCCTTACCAAATTATTCACTCCAAGATCTAGAGTAAACCTAGAATCTTGAGCTCATTTTTGGTCAGGATTCATAGAGAAGGTTGTAGTAGTGTCAAAAATTACATATGAATTATGCATTTTAGGCTGCCCATCTAAGAGAAAATGAAACATTAGATCATGATAATGCAGAGATGTTTAATGCACTGTTTTGACAGATTTCAAATACTTCAAGTAAGAAAAAAACCCATTTAATAGTAAATCAGAAACAAAGATGAAAATATAGCTAAGCAACAAAGAATATAATGGAATATATTTGAAGATATTTTGACATCCCCCCCAACTGCACTCTTTTTGGAAATTTGTAAACTAGAGCAAATGTATTTGTGAAATTAAGAGAAAAAACAACAAAAATATTTCAAATATAGTTTTAATACCTTACCAGGCAGCATATTTCAAACATTAGCACTAAGACCTAAATGGAACTAGAAACAAACAAAACAAAAAGAAAGAAAGAAAATGAAAGAAAAGATTCTGACACAAATAGTAAACCCCAAAAGGCCCATACAATCAAAGCATCCATAAATGAAGTTCACCCTCTTTCTACACTCATATTTATTAGTAAAAGTATTGAGTAATTAATGTGATTAACCAATGTCCCAGGGAAGAAGCTTAAGAATACCTTTATCTACATTTATTCAATGCTACTTCCAAAATAATCTAGAGTATTAGAAAAATAAAATCCCCTTGCCAAGACTATAGATTTGGTTTTCACAAACTGACAGCAAGATCCTATTGATGAAGGCAACACCCACACAACTCACTGAACATGGAGAAGCTGAGCTGGTGCCTACATAGAGCCTTCACCTCTAAGTTCTAGTGTCTTTGCTACAGGAAGGTACACTATATGCTACAAAGGAGAAACATAAACACCAACCCAGCCATAAACCCTTTGATCTACAATTTGTCCTGCCTGCAAAATATGCTCGGATAATGGTAGCCCAAAGCGTGTGGGAGCAACCAATCAATATCTGATTTCACTTAAGGCCCAAAAGATTGAACCCTTACCCAACATTGCTTGGGTGACCAAGAACCTGAGACTAGATAGCCCAGGGACCTAAGGTACAATCATATACTACTCTTCTTAAACAACAACAACAAATCCTTAGCAATAGAATAACTGTAAAATGATTCCTAATGACATTTTGCTATACTCATAGATCAGTGCCTTGTTTAGGCATCATCAGAGAAGCTTCCTCCTTTAACAGAAGGGGAAAAAATACAGAGATCAACAGCCAGACGTTATAGAAAGAGTGAGAGACCTTGAAATACTCAATCCTAAATGGGAGGACTATATCTAATCCCTCCCTTCAGGGCTCAGGAAGCCCCATGGAAGAAGTGGAAGAAAGAATGAAAGAGACAAAGGGAGAAGAGGGTACCAAGAAAAGAAGGCCCTTTAAATCAACATGAACAAAGTTTATATGAACTCGCAGAGACTGAAGCAGCATGCACAGTGCTCAGGTTCTGCACTAGGTCCTCTGCATATATATTATGGTTTCCAATTTTGTGTTTCTATAGGATTCCTGAGTATGAGAAAAAGTGGGTCTCTGATTCTTGTGCCTTCTCTTGGGCTATTTTCCTTGTTTGCCTTCTCAAATTCTGATGTGTTGGTTCTTGTTGTATCTTATTTTATTTTATTATTATCCAAGGGATAAGCCTGTTTGTTTTCTAATGAGAGACAGAGAGGGAATGGATCTGGGATGGGAGGTGGGGAGGAACTAATTGGAATAGAGTGGGGGGGACTGTAATCAGGATATATTATGTGAGAAAAAAATCTGTTTTCAATAAAAGGGAAAAAATTCGCCCATATCTTATCATCAAATAAATAAAATCAAATTATTCTTCTTATAAAAACATTCCCTGTGTTACAAATGGATTAACATAACACAACACCCTCATGCAGCTTTTGTTTGGTTGGTTTGGTTGGTTGGTTATGGTCAGTGATAAGCGTCAAACCCAGGGTTATGCACATACTAGGCAAGTACTCCAACATTGAGCGACATCCCAAGCCTTTCATGTAACCTTTTCTCAATGTGTTCATGACTCAGAGGGCAGTATATGTCAACCAGAAATTAGAGCAAATCTTAAAACAGCAGACAGAATTACTGAACTGTGACTCTTGTGGGAATATCCTAGAAGAAAGTGTGCATTGAATTCCCTTATTTGTTTTATTTTGTTTGCTGGTTTGTTTTTAGTATGCAAGTACCCTGCAGGGAGAAGACTTTGTGTCTGACCTATTGCCTAGACATGCTTGTGAAATGCAGCAAACTCATGTCTCAAAGGAAAAGGGCAACTCCTACAGCTCAGCACTTATGATGGGCCAAAGTGCTACTTGCAATTTCCATTTGCAACATGACCCCAGGAAAGGAAGCCACACTGTGTGATACACAGGGCCCAGGCTTGGTTCACAGGCTTGCTCAACACTTGCTTTATGTTCTGCTTTAGATCTCCAACATGAAGACAAGTCTTTGTAGTGCTCAAGGGAGTCAGTGTGATATGATGGTGGATTTGGGTCTCTTTGAAGTCAAATGTCAGTTCTCATTCACCTGGAGCAATCATGGGCTATGGATATCAAAATGGTCACCAAATGATTTTGATGCCCACATAATGGCTTTTGACAATGAATATTTTTCAAACTATAAGTGTCTGTCAACTACCTTGGTGTGATAATACATACATAGAATACAATCTAAAAACATTGAAAAATGCCCTACAGTCATATAAGGTAATAGTTAAAGGCTCTGATAGTTTCTTGAACTACATGGCCTACTTAGAAATTCAAAGAGATTATGTTTGTCAGAGTTTTAATTATCTGAGATGTTGTACTGATAAAAATATAAATACAAAATAAAAATTAAAATGCATTAATCATGGCCTTCTTGTACTTTATTCTTAGTGAACTAAAATGTGGTGTTTATATTTTGCTTTTGTTTGGATACAGTGCATAGCATTACCCAGCTTTATAAAATATGCTTGCCTGAACAAATGCAATCATGTTCCCTGAAATGTCCTTGGGGTGTTTTCTTACTATCATATTTTAAAATGTACCTATTTCTATTTAATTTACAGGAATAAGAATATCAGTTTATTACTATAGCTCTGTAGCACAGCTTGAAATCAGGGATGGTGATACCTCCAGCAGTTCTTTTACTGTACAGGATTGTTTTAGCTATCCTAGGTATTTTGTTTTTCCATATGAACTTGAGTATTGTTCTTTCAAGTTCTGTAAAGAATCATGTTGGAATTTTGTTGGGAATTGTGTTGAATCTGTAGATTGCTTTTGGTAGGATGGCCATTTTTACTCTGTTGATCCTACTGACCCATGAGCATGGGAGATCTTTCGATCTTCTATCTTCTTCAATTTCTTTCTTCAAAGACTTGGAGACTAGCAGTGTATAAGCATTTTATAAATTTTGATAAAATTATGGCTCATTTTAAGTAAACTTTAATTTCATTATCTACATGCATAATTCACAAAGATTACTAAAAAAAAAAAGAAAAAGAAAAAGAAATTCCGCATAGTTCTGTATGAGAAACTGGAAACAGAACAGAATAAACTACAACATACCATTCCCTCTATGAAAGCTTTTTACAAACTTGTAAAGAAGGTTTATTTGTATACTCTAAATAGTTGGGAAAGAAGGTGTAAAACAGGTTTCTGAGCCAGTACAAGAACCAAGGAAGACCAAGCGGACTACAATGAATTCACAGAAGCCTGCATGAAATTAGAAGCACATTTGTATACCTTGTGGCACATTGCAGAAAGTGGATAGTTTGATAGGCTTTTGAATGTTACCAAGCAGACATGTTTACGTTTCAATGATAAAAAATATAGAAGTGCAATGATTTGATAGTTGTGTGTTGTTTTGGTGTTGTGTGTATGTGTGTGTGTGTGTGTGTGTGTGTGTGTGTGTGTGTGAGATATACTTTAAAGCCTCATAAAGGTTTGTGCTGTGAAAAGGTAACAAGTTTTATTGTTCTTCAATATGGATGGGAATAACTGAACAGAAAATTAAGGCGTGCTATTCATTGAAAAATTCTTAGTGAGCCTCTCCGCTTCTTCAGCAGAGGGCACTCTGCAATGAAAAGTGACTGGAAGCCAATGATTCTGTATTTCCAATATATTATCCAAGAATACAGTGAAACTGTTAGTTAGAGGGGGGAAGAATTGCCTCCCCCACCTTAACACATCTATGTGAAGTGATAATAGTCATGCTATAGTGGTCACAGTTATTCCGTTGATCATCCTCAGCTCCAATGTTACCTAACCCTCCCAAACTGCCTTTCTTACTCTGTTACAGACATGTATGTGTAGCAAACAGATCAAGAAATCAATCCTATGAAAGCTGAGAAATCACTACAAATTGCTGAAAATGTCAACGCTCTCTTGCACACACAAAAATACTTATTAAAAAATTGATGCCTTTAGATGGAAAACACCATAGAATTAAGCTTTCTGTTCCATAACAGAACAATATTGAAAGTAGACTTGCCCTCCTCTCTACTTTCCTAGCCCTATCATATGATTGTGGTTAGCACAGTGTAGTAATCTTCACTTCTGAAACAACTGAGAACACAGAGAATGCTGTGCGACGTGCTAAAGCGAAGCATAGCTTAGTAAACAGCAGTCCAGGCCCAGGTCCTACTGCTTATTTGCTTAGTTTGAGACCTAGAGCAACTTAGTTAACCTTGCAGTGTTTAGTTCCTTTTCAAGGTATAAACAACAGCTTTTTCAAAAAGAAGTATCTTTAATAAGTTTTTTTCCTAACATAAAAATGCAAATAATATAATGTATGTCAAGGGTTCAGTTTTTGGAACAGCAAGTACTCTGGATATTTCAGTATTTATCACTAATAATTATAACATCACTGTCATTTTCATCATTTCTTTATTCTATCCTTGGAACATATCCATTTTCCTTGGTAAGTACTTATTTGTATATTATTAGAATAAAAAAGGTAATATTGGCATAAACATTTTAACAATAAAGGGCCTAAAACAAAGACTTTGCACTCCATCTCTCTATGCCTACTTATTGGCATGTTACCAAAATAGTGTTAAAATTTAGAGGTTACTTTTTCATAAATTTTACATTATATATATATATATATATATATATATGTATGTGTGTGTGTATGTGTGTGTGTTTTAATTTCTTATTCAGTTATTTCCATCCACATTAAATATACATAAAACCATGATATAGTTGGTCCTTTATGTGTGATGGATACATGGATTCATTGAACTATATATAGATAATATTCAAAAAAATTAATTGCTACTGACATGAACTATTTAATTAGCCTAAGGATGGATATAAATAGTGTCTTTCTTCTTTGTCATTATTCCATTAATATCTAGAGATGATTATATATACAGGCAATTGTGTATATACAAAACATGTCCATTTTATAAGAGAAAAATTACACATTTACTTTGTTAGTATCATACTACTATTTCAGGGATATAAGCTAGGTTCCAAATTAAAATGCAGAATTTTAAAATGCAAAATCATTACCTTTTTTATCTTATCTACTCTTACATAGATATGTTCACACAGTTTCTCCCATAGAAGCTCTCAAGATTTATTGACTTAGTGAAGAACTAATGGAAGTTCTAGAAAAATGAGAGAGGTAAGTGACTTCTACAATATATTTATATGGCTGTGTATATGAGTTAATAGTAGAACACTTGACTAGCATGTAAAAGGTTTGAGATTCAACCTCCAGTATCACCCAAAGAGTACCTAGGGAAACTCAATACTCTATGAAAGCTTATTTTTTCTTCTTTGTTCTACTTTTTCTTTATTCAATTCTCTCTTTAACTTCTATAGAACTATTATATTCAGAGACCAATTGTCATAAAATATATGGCTTAAATAAACTTATTTTCCAAACTTGGAGTTTAGCATGCATTTATTTCTTGTCACTGTAGTGCACTGAGTCATCAGGTGGTGGCACATTAGTGGCTTCAGAAACCTTACCAAGACTAAATTACTCCCCCAAAATTTTGGATGGGGAAATTACTATCAATTAATGCAATTAGGATCAATCTAAAAGCCTGCATGAGGTAGCATTTGAACTGTTCACACCCCAGTAATTCAGATTTGGCAAAAAGTTAAATGGAGCACCAAAAATAGGCCAGAGAATTGTCGGCGGGTATTATAAGACATTTCAGTGATGCTGGGTGAAGCACATACTATTCTACCAATTACATGAGGTGGCAGCTAATGGTTCAAGGAGCTACAGTATTGGGTGACAACTTGCAGCACTTAAAATGCCACCTATTAATTTTGTTGTCTGTTATTTATTTTAAATATTAGTCAAAGAGTGTCAACTGGACTTCAAGTTACTATAAATCCTCTAGATAGTATAATTTGTCTAATGGGAAATTTACTTATCGGTTTATCATTTAATGACATTTGTCATTTCTGACTGATGGTGAGGAGTGAGATGTTTTGACTTTCAAAAGGGTACTGACTTATTTGCATTTCCCCATATTTTTAGATTGTGTAAAGCGCTCTTCTTTTGTGTGTTTTTATACAAAACTTAACCATATGAAATCCTAGGGGAAAAGGTTACGAGTGAAGAATGCAAATGCCTGATTTACAAACAGGCAGAGGAACACTGAACACTGAACTCGGAAATACAAACATTGAGCATGTCATATACCTCAGATCCACCCTCCCAGGCTATGAATTTCTGTCATTTGATCTTACCCTTACCACAGTCATACCAAATTGCACTGATACGTTTTTCACACATATGGAAATGGAGACAGTGAATTTGAGTGATCTGGTCAGAGATTCACAGCATATTATCTGCCTTCAAAGCTCATATGCTCTTCTTACTGTACTGCTACTTTTTCTGCAACTATCAAAACTTCAAGAAAATCTTTTAAATAAGAACCTCAGCAAAAAGGAGATGGCATTTTAAATTCCGGGAATATTTAGCATTGAAATGAGCCAGTTCCCCCAATCAAGAAGGAAAGATAAGAAATGATGAATGCAAATGCCTGATTTACAAACAGGCAGAGGAACACTGAACATCATTAATCAATTATGGATTGCTTACACTAACAGAACAGAGCAGACATTCTGACAATCTGGGAATACAATCTTCTTAAAAATTGTGTTTGACCTTGGACTTCTTATTTTCTCATTTGAATCTTATATCCTAGACATCAACATTTTGTTAAAGGAGCATTTGCTCCATGCTGGCTCTATCTGATTCAGAGGCAACAGACACCAACATCTATAGCATTTCCCATCCCAGCCTCAGCTTCTACACTCAAACCACATGCTGACTTTGAGGACATACCAGGCCTGCAGAAATGGCTCAGTGTGTAAAGGCGCCTGCAGCCAAGTGAACAGCCAGAGTTGCATCCCAGGAACCTCATGGTGGAAGGAGAGAAGTAACTCCCACAGATCGGCCTCTGGCTTCCACACACATGCATACACAAACCCAATGAAATGAGTCATTAAAAAAGCCTACATCTCAAAACAAATATGATTTTTAGAAATATAAAACATAAGCAAAGTAAAACTAGATAAATCATCATAGTTGATCTTATTAATTTGTACACTTAAAACGTGTTAATTGAAGTAAGTAAAAAGGGGAATGGCAAAATGAAAATCAATGATAAAATGTGGAGTATTATGCAGCTTAAATGAGGTAATTAACAGGAAAATCCTTATTAGACTATAGATTTAATATATTTTGTTATTCCATATGTAATTATAGCAAATAAAAAATAGATACAAAGAATTCTATAGACAAATTTTTGTACAAAACCACACACAGCTCAGTGCAGGTGTGACTGCATGATTCCAGTCATTGGAAATACTTCACTGATTTCAGTCTGTTGTACTATACTTAGTTTTCTAGCTTATTCTGAGAATCATAAACTCCAATTATGGTCCTCAGGCCCTAGAATTATTTTATCCAAAGATAAAATGAGAACACTATTTTAAGTTGCAGATTGCTTTAAAATTGTCACAACAGCCTTTTTGGTTTACTTTTAATAGTTGTATAATAATGGAGAATTCATAAGAGGAGAATTTTGAAGTATGGTTACAAACTCTAGTGCCAGTAGTACTAAAGCTGGCAATATTTTCTTCATTCATTCATGCCATTATCTTATAAAAGAAGGTTGTGATTAACTTGTGTATTAAGACTTATACAATTAAATAGAATAGTTTCAAGTGAGCCAGTAGCTTTGAAAGAAAGAGCACAGTAAGTGGAATACTTACTAGGAACAACACAATCTACTAACTACTTTCTATCCATGGTTTTCTTCTATACTTAAGAAAACCCTCTGAGGAAAGTAGAATTATCCCACATATTAGGAAGGGAGAAGCTGAGTTTGAAAGAAGTTATGCACCACATCCTGGTGACAAATGCAGCAAATAGCCACCTGCTCTCTATTTCATCACACAGTATCCTCTTCCTAAATTCCAAAGAAGAGAGAGACAGCAATTAGAGTGAGAGAAATAAGTCACAGCCCTGCTACACAATTTTATAGTTGAGTGACCTTATGACCTTTAAGATAATTGACAGAACTTTTTATATCCTCTTTTGTAATAGATTCAAAACTTAATATGGATGCAAATGCTAAATGAGTATACATTTAATATATGCATTCAATATTGTCAATTTTAAAAGGACTTTACATCCTACTACAGAGATACTTGCTCATCCATGTTCATTTCTGTTCTATTCATAATAGCTAGAAATTGGAAACTGCTTAGATGTCATTTAGCTGATAAATGGATGATTAAAATGTGGTACATTTATACAATGGAATATTATTCAGCTGTTGAAAAAAATGAAATTTGCAGGTAAATAGATGTTTCCAGGGGGAAAAAATCACCCTGAGTGAAGTAACCCAGACACCAAAAGACAAATATTGTGTATTGCCTCTTATATGTGGATATTAACTTTAAGCTTTCAATATATGTGTTATAATCTGAATAACCACAAAGGATAGGTACCTAGTAAGATACCAACAGGGATGAGAAGATTTCCCAAGGAAGGGAAAATAAAATATAGTGCCATGGAGAGATAAAGAGGAAACTATAGTAGGAGGATTAAATGGGGAAGGGGATGGGAGAGTGACGTAAAAGAAAGAATATGGGAAGAGACAACTAACACAAGATCTTCTGAAAAACCCTAAGAAAATCTGCTGCTGTAGAAGCTTCCGTGTGTATGTGTGTGTGTGTGTGTGTATGTATGTGATATTGAAAGTAATCTATGGAGTTACCATAAAATTATGGAGACAATGCCATAACTAGACATCTTATGCCACCAAGTAATATCTGCAGTGCCAGGAATGAGTTACATCTTGTTGAGTCGTTGGCCAAGAGGGTCCCATGGATCCCAAACATCACAGACTATTGCTAAAGCTATCAGCTGTTCTCCACAACCCAATGGTAAGGCCCTATTGCTGAGGACGGCATGTATTTATATCCTCAAACATGTAGAAACCAAGCTGGTGTCTAACTAAAAGCTTCATCTCTACTGACTAGTGTTCATTATGATGGAAGGTACTCTTCATGCTACCAGGGGAGAAAGGTAATCATCAATATTATCCAGGTACAAACACCCAGCTGCAACCTACAACAGATATCTGCTTACAAGGTAGACTGGAGAAATGATGACACAAATGTTATGGCAATAACCAAGCACCTTTTTAAAAATTGGATTTATGGCCCACTCTATGAGATGGAACCTATATCTAACACTGCTTAAAGTGGCTGAGAACATAAGACTGATAGGTCATGAGCCTAGGGGAAAACCCACTATTATTAGTCTGCTAAAGAAACATAGCAAATAAAATGACTACTAAGGACATATTGCTATACTCATAAATTGGTGCCTCACTCAACCCTTATCACAGAAACTTCTTCTTGGAGAAGATGGGAACTAACATAGAGACCCACAACTGGACAATATGCAGAGAGTGAGAGACTTTGGAGCACTCAGTCCTGAATGGGATGTCTCCATCAGATAACACCTTCCTTCAAGGCTCAAAGACCTATGCATAAAGGAGGTGGAAAGCCTGTAAGAGTCAAGGAGTCATTCACCAGACACAATAGTACTGATACACATATGAACTCACAGAGACTGTGGCAGATACACAAGAACTGCATGTTACAAGGCAGACAAAATCTCATCACTGAAAAGGAGAAGTGAATACAAAGTCCCACCTCTAACCAAGAAGCTACTTGCAGTTGACACCTGTGGGGAAAGGGAAAATCAGTTATCTCTAATGGAGTGTCACTAGCTGTATCAACCACACTCCAGGGCAGACCTTGTGCCCACAACGCCAAAAGAACTCCACAGGTTTTGTGTTTGTGAGCTTTTCGTACAGCTTTGTTTCATTTGGACATTTTTGTATTACTAATTTTTAAGTTTAATTTCTGTTTTTTGTTTGCCAATTTTTTTGTGTGTTTTAGAAATAGAGAAATGAATTTAAGTGGTTAGGGAAACGGGGGAGAATCATGGAGGAGTTGGTGGATGGAGAGGAAAAACATTATTAATATATATTGTATGAAAAATTTTAAAAGAATTATGTTTTATTCAGTATGATACTAACACAAAAAATAGATTATAAATTTAGGGCAAAGACTACAGTACAAAACAGTAAACTTCAACAAGAGGAGGAGTCAACACAGTTTTAAGTGATATTATACACCCTCTAGAGGTTGAAGCATGTTCTCTTTACAATGTGTGGAGCCTCTACCAGTTTCTTAGTGAAAGCAGATGCTTTAGGGGTAGAGGAACAGGATAGTGATAGAAAAAGTGTCAGATACCAATGTCTGTGGAATCAGCCTTACAGAAAAGGTCAGCAAATAAAGGAAATAAAATAGTCACATGTTTTGAAGCTTTGGTACAAATGGCTCTCAAAGTATGGCCTTCAGCATCAATATCACCTGAAAACATGAGAGAATGTAAATTGCAAGGCCCCATCTAGACATAGTAAACTAGAAACTGGGGCGTGGCGTAATTGAATTGCTGATTTAAAGCTGATTCAGATACTCCCTCAAGTGAGAAGTACTCAACTTTACTCAAAAGCAGGTAGGAACTGGAATACACCAGAGAAAAGGAAGCAGTGGCAGACTGAGTTTTTGCAGCCTGTAACTCTGCTGAAAGAGATGGTCCTCCTAGAGGAAACAAGGTCACTTGATTTTCCTACCAAGACATTCGCTGCAAAACACACGTCTCTGTGGTTGTGGGTCAAATGAGCCAGGTAAATGCAATTCCTATAATGCTCAGTCTAAGACTAGAATGCTTACAGCCAGTGATGAATTTTTTGTTATGATTAAAATTCTATCGTTTCCTTCCCAAACCACAAACGCAAGCCGCAGACAGTGACTGCATAGACTATATCATGGAAAGGAGGAAACGGGGGAGTCAACTAAGAAGCAAAGCAAGCACTTCCTTAGGCAAGTTCTGAAGGTCGCTACCACCAGTGAAAAGCCAGGATGATTGTGTGTCCTCCAGAAATGTTGGCATGGAAACGCCATTTCATCCCGATGCTCTTCTTCCCAGGAGCCTGGAACCCTAGTCTTCCCATGGACAGATGCTAATAGAGAGACCTTCTATAAAATACCCAAGCAGTACTCCTCAAAACTGTCAAGCTCATTAGAAACAAGTCTATCATTAGAAACAAACTATCACAGACCCAAAGAGCCCGAGGAGACCTGGTGACTAGGTGCAATTTGTTATTGTGGAAAGAAAGAACCCTGAAACAGAAAAAAGGACATCAGAGTTAAAGCAAAAACATAAAGAAATCTGAATGCAGATTTTAGTTAATTCTAATATAAAAATACAGATTTATCAATTTTGGAAAATGAACCATACCACCATGACCTAAAAATAGGGGAAACTTCTGGTGAGGTATCTTTGTACTATTACTGCAACTTTCTTATAAATTTGAAACTATTCTAAACTTAATTTTAAATTTTAAAATTTTAGTTTTAATAAGTAGATATCCAATTCATGTGCATTCCAAATATACCAATAAGAAAGTGCATATTTCAGAAAAATATCTGGTGATTTTTGTAAAGTTTTCAAGTATCCTTCCACTTATCTTCTCTCTGGATATCCACAAGTCTTTACTTTTCCATATTTGAAATGACTTATTTTCTGTTTCCCCGTATCTGCTTGAATGAATAAAAATGTAAGTTTTAATTAAGTATATTTTAAATCTGAATATTCAACTTCCTTTTCCTTGTCACTTTTACTTAAATAAACCAAAATTATTCTATCGAACACAAAACATTTTTCTTCCTTTTAATAATCTTGGGAAATCTGGCAGAAAATTGGGACTGCTCTAGTCCAACCGACCTTGGACTGACTGAGGTGCAGAGTCATGTTCTAGCTGTTTGATACTTTGTAGAAGCAACTGCGGAAGAAAACAAAACAAAAAGCAAGATATGTAGACTCACTTAGCAAAGAAAAATTGGGTGGGAACTTCTGTATAGTTTATCGAATAAAAAATAAAATAAAAGCCAGTTTGGGGATCCAAATTAATAGAGGCCCATAGGAGAAACGTGGTAAAGTTATGATAAGAGACAGATTTAAGGCAGAGAAATAACCCTGAAGATATAAATCATTGAAAATTTTGTCATAGTACAACCAGTAAAAAGAGGACCAGCTTTAGTTCTTTATTCTGTTACTGCTGATGAAACAAGCTCACTGAAGATAAACCAGGTGGTCCCTCTCTTCCAGGAAAAGATTCAGTAGTCACGTCTTTTTGCAGAATGAGATAACTTTAGGCTCCTAGTAAATTCTTTGAGCATCAAAATGGGTAGAAAAACAAATTTTATTTTGTGTTTTTGAGGCAGGGTCACATCATGTAGCCTTAGCTGGCCTGGAACTCACTGTGCAGATCAGGCCTTGAACTCATAAATATCTGCCTGCCTCTGCCTCCAAATGCTGTGATTAAAGGTGTGTGCCACTAAGCCTGGCAAGCAAATTTTAAAAGTTACACTTTAATGGGAAGATTATCAGGCTCATTTAGGAGGATCTACCACTAATTAACTGGTAAAATTAGGTAAATTTCATAATAAACAGGAGTTTCTTTTGTATATATTTTTAATGAATTTTTGTGCATTTTTGAACAGCACCTCTCAGTTCTTGGCAAACTCTTTTATATTGTCTCATTTCAATCTAACAATAAAGTGATAAAATTAACCAGGCAGTGATTATCTTCCTTTCATAGGTGAGGAAATGCAGTTTATAGAGTGTCTTTAATTTAAGTTGGGTCACACACCCAGAAAGTTGAAAGTGTGAGTCTGACCTTAAGTTTTCTGACTTAGATGTCTGCTCTTCATACATCTTTATTAAGCTATCTGGAGATGTCTTGCAACCCTAAAATTCCATTACCCTTTGACTAAGAAATGGCTTTCAAATTTTAAATTCATAATCTTCTCTCTCCAGCTAAATAAATATGAATGTTCCATTGGAAAAAGTCAATATGTTTTTCTAGTTCAAAATGAGAAAAAAGATTGGAGATTTTAAAAGCATAACAATCAATCATAATTTTAGCATCTCTCGTAGATTTAAAAGGTTTCATGTGCTTCACAAAAAGTGGAGCAATTCCTCAAAAGAGCATTAATAAAGCTGCAATCAAATCTTAGGCTGATGTATTATCACAAGACAATAGACGCCAAAGAGTTCATGATTTCATTTTGTCCCACAGTCTAAACTATGGTAGGTGATAAACAACAATTCTTATAGGAACCTAAAAGTAATGAAAAACAAGGAAGCAGCTGTTTTCCCCCATAAATCATGGTTTGAAACTATAGTACCTATTATTTTTTGGATTTTGTCATCTCAGCTGCGAAATGAGAATCTAAGCAATGATAATTAAATAATAAAAAATGAAAGAAATAAATCTTGAGAAAATTCTGACACTGCCACTCTATAATTATTAATTTCACAATTACTAGTTTCAATTTGTGTTAAGTGGTAATCTAAAGAATTTTAATTACCTTCGTAATTTACAGAGAGAAACAGGGAGGCCTTAAAAATGTTAGATTTGTCTTAAAATAGCTACAAGCTTAAAAATACAAAATTATTACTAGTAATAGAGAACATACACAAACAACTCCATCCTCAAATATGATTTAAAATCCAGAAAATGTAACAATACAAATCTGTGTTAGTATTAGGAGGCTGGGAAGTCCAGAACAGTGAAGAAATTCCCAAAGACATAAAGCATCTCAAATTCACAGAAAAGTGCAGAACTGTTAAAAAATTCATAAATATGTCAAGGCAACAGGGTTGAAATGTGAATTTTCCCAGATGAAGCCTGAAATAATTGCAACAATAGAAGCCATGGTGGCTGAGAAAGAGCTATCAATGAAAAAATGGTAGAATTGGATGTACCCCTTAACTATGGAAACATGGCCATGAAATTCGCTCCATACATCAAAACACTTGGAACATCTCCACACACAAAATTAGGAGTTCTGAAAAGTACTTCTGGTGTGTCCATTGGGGTGGGGAAAGTAGGTCAGTACCTGGAGACCATGTTAGGCCATTATGAGAGAAGGGAAGCCCCCACACTCAGGAAACAAGACACACACACACACACACACACACACACACACACACACACACTGTCTAAAAATGAAAGGGCATCGCTGGATAAACTCTGGCTCCTTCATTTAAGTGTTGGATTCAGGTACCCCTATCATCAAAATGCTCACTCACTGCCAGAGAAATAGGACCTCTCCTCATATGTAGGAATTATGCCTCTAGGAACAGTGACCAATCTATCCCAGCAACCATAAATCTGAACAGACAACCAAGAACCCACAAATATTTTAGGAAAAAAATTAACAAAATGGGAAAAAAACAACACATACAAATAGTGAGAAACAATACCCTACAGAACACAAAATAGAAGAAACATCTTAATAACCATTCAATACAGTGTTTAGTGAGACTGTTCCATTTAAAAACAACAATCTTCTCGGACAAAGAAACAACAAAGTAACTGAAATTTTAAAATCTCACGGCTACTTCTTAAAATCTCAATGGGTTAGCTGAGGTTATGTTAACAGAAGGAAAATCAAATCAAGACATTTCCCAGAGTACAATACAGAGTGATTTAAAAAATATCTAAAAGGTGTATAGAGTAAATTCACTGGTCCAATATTACATCTACTGCAGATGCAGGGGTGGGGATTGAGAGAGACAAAGGAGAAAATATTTGTTAGGCTGAGGAAAGATGACTCTTCAGATTGGAACACCCAGCAAGTGTTAAGCAGTAATAATAAAAATGACACATAGACAACTACTGATAAAATTTCTGAACCATGATAAAAGCTGAGAGGTAATGGCGATAGGACTGACATCATATTTCTTGCCAGTAGCATAGAATTTGAGAAAACTAAAGAAAAATGTCTTTAAGTTGCCCAAGTACATTTCCTCAAAAATATAATCTGGTAACATTTACAGTGATCAATTTATCAGAGGTACAAAAGTTAAAATTAAATATCCCTTAACAATGCAGCTCTACTAACAGCAATTTATCCTACTAGTGAGTTTACACAGATCCAAATCATAGACATGGAATCATACTGATCTGGCTAACTAGAGTAGGCCCATACACACCTATGCAAGTTGCTGTTAGTTAATAATCTCTCTTTCACTCCCTCCATTTCCTCAGACATCCAACAAGCTAACTACAACATAATTTCCTCCCCAGCTATCCATCTTAGACTCCCAAACTCATTTCCATATATATCAAATTTCCCCAAGCTTGTCAACATTTGTTTACATCTATAAATAAGGTAACTATAAGCTGTAGTACTTGAGGAGCATATTTTATGTACATAAAATATTTTTCAATCAAAGGTAACTAGTAATAGTGGAGGATGCCAACCTGGAAGAGTTCAAACAGTAAGCTTTTCTCATATTAAATAAAGATATCTTTTCTTTCTCCCACCTAAATTTATGATCTTCTTTTAAAAAATAGAACAAATAAGGTCTGTCACAGATCTCCCTAAAGAGTAAGACATATCTGCACATAGTCAGTCTGAAAGAAGAAAAGAACACAAGTATAAGATGAGAAAAGACACAAAGAAGAGACTGAATATTAAGTCTACAAACTCCAGGTTGCCTGGAAAGAGTAGGAGGGTCTCTTGTATGAGCTCAGCGTGGGTCTGTTTTAAGCTAATTCAACACCCTTCCAAATGAGCTTATTAGATTCTAATTTGGTGGCTCAGAACCTAATAAGAATTCAGATCAAACTGTTCTTCTTTCTTGAAAAGACAGCATTGTCAAAGAGCCAAAATTGGAGTGGGTGTTTGGGGGATTGAGTTATCCAGCTTTCACATTATGATTCACCTCTCCACAGCAAAACCCTTCCCCCATCGCAATAACATCTGTCATACATTTTTATTCAAATTCCTCACTACTGAGGGCAATCAGAAGCTAAAGAGATGCTCCTACAAAAGTGACCCCAGCAAAAATAGAAGTCAATAACATGGCCAGCTGACATAGAAGATGTCAGGAAGTGTGAAATGATGAGGGCAAAGAAAAAAGGAAAACCTGTGTAAGGCAGAAAAGTAATGATCACAGGACAGGATGAAAAATTAGGGCAATTATCTGGATAATTCAGCCTCAAAACTCTCTTCCTGATGATTGACATAAATGTGTGTTTTCTTCTCTCAGCTCCATTTTCACAGTAGATGGCACACTGGAGCTGCAATAAACAGTATTCTATTCTTCATCATTGATATTTATAAGACATTTAAAGGAAATACATCTTCACTCACTTTAAGCTTTATACCTACTGTGAATAAATGTTTTAAAAATATGATGTTATGTGACAGTATGCCTAAGAAAAAAGATAAAATTACCTTCTTGCCTGGGCTGTTTCTTGCCTGTGTTATCTGAATATTGATCCCACTTCTCCAATTCTGCTGACATCTAGAATTAGGTTACCAGGAGTTACAGGTTTAAAGTCAACTTGTAGATGATGAAGTGAAATAGGACCTTGACCAATTTACCATTTCAATTGTATTTCCAGTTTACATAAATTTACATGTACCTTTCATGTGAACACATACAATTAGCAATGTTTATATTAAAGGAATGCTGAAACTTTGAAATAATGTACACATTTAGCAATCTTTAAAATTATCTTCAAAATATTCATAATGTTGGTGAATTATAATCTTACTTTACCAATATGGAGAGTAGGGAGAGATGAACCAATATTTGCTAAGCATCTAATTTATTCCATGTTAATCTGTCTTATTATGATATTCATCATTAAATATTTACAATATACAAAGGGTACAATTAGATGAATTAATGAGGCTAAGAAAGATCCAATAGCTCAACCACCAGTCAGACAGCTAATAAGTGGCATGGCCAAGTGACCAAATGATATTCATCTTTCTCTCTAGACTACATGTCTATTAACAGATAAGTGAGTAAAGAAAATGTGGACATATATGAAAGGGAATTTTATTCAGCCACATATAAAAATGAAATCAGGACATATCCAGGAAAACTGGTGCAATTGGGGATCATAACCTTAAGTGAGAAGTAAGGCAGATTCAGAAAGACAAATACCACTTTATTTCTCTCAAATGAGGAATGGAGAGAGAGAGAAAGAGAGAGAGAGGAGGAGGAGGAAGAGATCTTGAAGGAGGTGGAGAGAGGAATGAAAGAGAGAATAATGGAATATATATGGCATGAAAGAAGAAGGGATAAACTATTTGTGAGAAGGAAGAGAATCATTAAAGGGTGGACAAAGAGGAGGAACAGGATGGCAGTGGAGAAGGGGAATGAATGAGAACAAAATATAATGTCATATAGGTATGAAAATACCATTGTTTGTTAGCTTAAAAATATTCTAAAATTATGAATTCAGACTTACTGGTACTCAAGGTCATTAAAGGATGTGTACACGTATAGGTATCTAAGGACATATCAAGTGCCATAAAAAATAATATACTGCCCAAACAGAATATGAAAATCCTTTAGTTTCCGTTTGAACAAAATAGCATCCTGGCATCAGCAGTAGTAACGTGAGTATAGAATGGGAATGTCCTTTCTTCTCTTTTAGGTTGTCAACATGTACAGACTCCAGCAAACAATCAACATTCTCAGATATTCAATGAACAATTTCTACTCTTTCTAAGAGATGCTACATACGTATGACATGCAATAACTCAAAATTACCCTAAAGTACAAATGTAAACTACAGACAAGGAGGACAAGCAAGAGCAAGTCACTTAGTAAGTAAACCTTGTCCACTGGTGAGTGTTCTCCTCCAACATGTGTGTGTTATCTATAACATGCCTTCTGTTTCTATTGATACAATTAGAGGATAATGTGTATGATGGTAATATGGTGTTTACTCACGGATTTCAAGACTATAGGTGTGGAGAAGGGAGAGGCCCACTGAAATTAAGAGCTGGCCTCCTAGAATAAGTCTATAAAGAAAAATTTAATTAGCTGCTATATTAGTGATATTTATCATTGTTATGATCAAAGACCTGACAAGCAGCAGTTTAAATGAAGAAAGGTTTATTTTTCCTCCCATTTTGAAGGTGTGCTCCATCATTGCAGAGAAGGTGTATGAGTGGGAGCACAATGCATCTGGTCAAATTATGTTCCTAGTCAGGAAACAGAGGTGAATGCTAGGGTTTTCTCTCCTTTTTTCAGTCTAGGAACATAGCCCCACTGCCAAAATTCATAGTGGGTCTTCCTGCCTTATTTTATATGATCTAGAGAATCTTTCACATGTATGCCCAGAGATGTGTCTCCTAGGTGATTTCAAATCCACTCAAGTTGACAATGAAGATTAACCATCACAGCTACTGTTAAGAAAAGTTGTAGTATTTCCTACATCTTTTCACTTTCCAGGACTCAGACACTAAACTATAAGGTACACCGCACACGTTTCCCCTGTTGAACCCTCTATGTTGGGTGCAGGGTAAATCAATATGGCATTTTATTTCCCAGAGTTACTTACTGAGGCTAATGAGGTGGAATTGATTCAAGATGTTCTTCTACATTGATTGCCATTTGCTCATTTTCTATTAACTATGGTCCCAACATACAAATAATCCACAGATTTCTAAATCTTATCATGACTGCTGTGCTAAGAAACCTTGCCAGTTGTCTTAATTTTTTTATTGTTATTGTTGAAATAATATAATGTCTGAGACTGAGTAATCTATAAAGAAAAGTGATTCTTTTGCCTCATGGTTATTGAGACTGGGGAGTCGAAGAACATGAACACCAGGAACTGTTTGGTTGCTAGTGAGGGTCTTGTGCTGCCTAACCTCATGGAAGAAAGTGGAAAGGAGAAAGGAAGGGTGAACTGTAAGAGTCAGCCCATTCCCAAAGAAAAGGCATGAACTCATTCATAAGGCCTCTGACCCTATTACATACCTTATAGTAGACCTCACCTCTCATCATTGCCGCATTTAGAAATTAAGATATAACATTAGATTTTTGATGGGATAAATACATATTCAATATTTAGCAATAGTTTTTCTACCATCCAAGGAACATTTACTCCTTTAGTTGCCAAAACCAGTGACTATTTTGTAAATCACATTGATGAATTGGATATTGTTTCCTAATGAATCCAAAATAATTATGGTAGGCACTCCAGTGGTATATAAATAAATGTCATGATGTGAAGAATGGAGAGAAAGTCTTTCTTATTATTCATTCTAAGGTAAACTGTTCATCTCCAGAATCAACAGGCAAATGAAACTTAATTTCAGCATATTACCCAAGGTAAATGTCTGAATGCTTGTTTCTGAACATTATTAAGGGGCTGTACTGGTAGATATGGATAGAATGTCTCTCTTTATCCAACAGAAAGACAACACATCAGAAATATTGCAAGTATGACAACTTTTTGTGGTACTGCGGATCAAACTCAGGGCCCCATAAAGACACTTTCTAACACAGGATATACGACTTTAGACTAGAAAAGATATGTTATAAAGCTCCTCAGCCACAGCCTTCTGCATCTTTCCCTATCTTCTGTCAGCTGGTTGCTAAGATGACTGCAAACCAAATACTAACCTCATCCCAGAAAATAACAAATAACATGAAATAAAATGAGGCATAATTAAGATGTAATTCAGACTCACCATCCTTTATTTTCTATTAAAATAATATATATTTAACTCAGAACAAAACAATTACACTTACAATGAAATTTAATTATAACTACTAACAATATAGACTTACAATAAACAAATACTCAAAAAGTTTATTAAATAATGATTACCTGCCATGTCCCTTACATGTGACAATGAGAAAAGGCAAGTAAACTAACTTTCATCCACTAAGTTTAATCAATAGTTAACTCTGTCTTGAATTTTAGCTGATTCCAATTCTATGTAACTTGATCACAAAATCATAGTTAACTTCCAGAAGGAAATAGCTTGCCCTGCTCCTAACGCTTATGATTAACTGTCTTCACAAACAAGTGTGGAATTGTCTTTTTGTCAAATACTGTATAAGCTCTTTTAACTATAATTCATAAAACAATGCATCAAGATTGGCGTTATAGTACATTAAATGCAGAATCAGCTTGGTACTCTTCTTCTCATTGTCAAGTAAAAAATTGTGAAGATAAATGAACCCTGGGAATTTCAAGATCTGGAATACAATGCCAGCTGGTGCATGAAGGAAATAAATTCAATCAGGCTACCTGATGCTTCCTGCTTGCTGCCTGGAGCAGGGCAGTCTGCAAGCTTGTAAAAGGACCCAATTTATCCTTGTCTTCCTTGTGGTTTAAATGCCAAGGGAAAAGGGTCTTTAACTCTGCTGATAAGCAAGAAAAAATGTACAAACTGGTGGAAACTTTATAACAGGCCTAATATACTTTATTTTGGAGATTGAGAAGGAATTTTGACAAGTGATTTTAACAGTTACAGTTTAGCAGATAGGAAAGCTGGCATTGTACAATAGCTAATGGATAAAAGAGATGTGTTTTTCAAACTTTCCTTGTGCACTTAACCCCCTGGTTTTCAAAAAAGCTATGAGTCAACAGAATGATTAAAACAAAAACAGGATTTCAGATGTTTGAATGAACTGCACTGACTTACTAAGCATTTTAATTAACTTTTTGCATCTTTGCTTTTACAGTTTCTCTGAAATTCATTCGTGTGGGAATCATGTATTAACTACCTACCCTGTAGTGAATGCTATGCTGAATGTTCAAAATACAAAGTTAAATAAGATAGGCTTCCTCCTTTAGAGGCCTAATGTTTCTAGAACATGAAGGTGCTGAAAACTAAACCAGATAGCTATCATTCTGTTGTTTTACAAAGGAATGTGGTGAGAACAGAGAAAATATGTACTGTGACTTTAAAAAATGGTGTAGAGTAGAGATGTCATTTACTCTAGGATGTAAACCAGTATGACTTTGTAGTCTACAAAGAATTGTAGAGAAAGTTGATGATTCAAATGCACAAAAGTGGGACTAATACATAAAAGTTCAATTTTCTTATGGTCATCCTGCAAGATATATCCTCCTGCTTTTCTCTGATGTGATTTCTCTCTTGGAGATCTGCTCCACTGCCATGACCTCAACCATCACCGTCCTCTCAGAGATGATGAATAAACCTTATTGTCTCAGATTATAACAGTCTGTTACAGAGTATTTGAGGCAGTAATTTCTAAAAGAAAGGTTTATTTTGGCTCACAGCTTTGGATACGGGGAAATCCCGGATTGAGGTTGAAGGTAAAGCCCTCATGCTGCATCATAACATGAAAAGGGCTGGGGTTAGCAGGCTTATGCTCAAGAGGCAGAACTCACAAGGGGCAGCTTTGTTTTATAACAACCCACTCACATAGCAGCTAATCTAGTCTGTGACAGCAAGAACTCGCTCCTTCTCTCTAGAATTAAGCCACTCACATAAGAGAGGCATTAATATCTCATAAAGTTCTCATCTGCCAACACAGCAGCAGAAATCAAATTTCAATATGACTATGAAAGGAGGCAAAGCACACTCCAATTACAGCACTTATTCTCTGCCTTATGTTTAAACAGTTCTACTAAGATGTCCTACCATCATTTCAGCTCTAGCATAATACAAAAATTACCACCTGAATCCCCAAGACAGCTCTTGCCTACTCTATTTTTGCTATGCCATTCTTGAATTCATTCAGATGTAAAACTCTGGTGTTACCTTTGACACTGTTTCCTTCTGTACAATGAAAAAAAAATGTCACCAAATTTCCACAAATCCTCTGAAATCAGTGCATGTTCCCCTTCTCACCCCTGTCATGCAGTACCAGCATATATAATATAGTTACAGTGCAACAGCACCCACTCAATTGGTATCCAGTTCTATAAATCTCCAGTCTCCTTGTATGAATAAAAGGCTATTTTTTATACAAGGAGATTGTTACTAAATAAATGCATGCCAAGGTAATTTTCCTAAATCATCAGTTTCATAGCAACTCTGTCCATCTAGTTAATCTCTGACAATTCATTGTCCAATTTTGTAAACATGAAGTGAAGGTCCTTAATTAGGCATTAATAATTCTCCTTTATAAGTTGTCAAGAAAATTTTCCTTCATTTTTTCCTCCTGAAGTACCCTACATGTAGAACTATGCCCCTCCTGATATCATTCCCTTTATTACACATCCTATGGTATCACTTTCCACAGTCTTTCTGACTCATTCCCATCCTTTAAGTTGTAATTTACATTCAAAGTTTATTGAATGCTCTTTCTATTGTTTTAAATATGTGTATTGTTGTACAAATCCTTAGGATGGTATAAAATTGACAGTATTTAATCAAATTTTGTCCAAAATTAATTAGATAACAATTTCAAATGATTCAATCATGATAAATGTCATTTTATTATTCACCAGGGTTCCTAGACTGTATGGTATATAATAGAGAATCAATTTTCTTTATTATCCTTGTCTGTAAACTGAGCAAGTGAATGAGAAAGTAGTAATTTCCTAGGGGAGAGACAGCAGTCTCCCTCCAACCTGATAGTCCTTCACCACTTACCAGTTTAGACTTAGTCACATTAGCACTTCCACAGTGAAAACACTATTTTTCTGCTTCACTTAGGATAAGCTGGCCCATTTGGCTAGGATGCTTCAGCCATAACCCTCTGGCTAACATAATATGTTCTGCAATATTTTCCAAGTGCTGCTATAATGAGGTACCAAAAACTTACTTAAAATAACAGAAATCTATTATTTTAAAGTACTGAAGTTGTAAGTCTGAAATCAAAGAGTCTGTGGGGTCATACTCACTGAGACCCTTCAGTGAATACTTCCTTGCCCCTTTTTAGTTTCTGGGGGTGACTGTCAAGCCTTGGGTGATCCTTGACTTTAATGTGCAGCATTTCAACAATTGCTATATCATCACATAGTATTCATTCTCCACTCATGTTTCTGTGCCCAACTCTCTTCTCTTCATATTGGATTAAGATCCATATGGTATTATGACCTCATATTGACTGATTAAATCTGCAATGACCCTGTTTCTAAATAAAACCATATTCTGAGGTTATAAGTGTTAGGGCCTCAACCCATCTTTTGGGCATCAAAAAATTCAACTAGTAACAGGTTCCTTCTTGAAAGTTGAAGTGTATCAAACTGAAAACAGCACATTCTGCATGTGCATGCATGTGGATATACATATTCTGCAGGGTTCCCCAAGCTCTGCCTAATGTTTGGCTGTGGGTCTCTGTATCTGTTCCATCAGTTGCTGGATGAAGCCTCTCTGATAATAGTTGGGCTAGGCACCATTCTATGTGTATAGCAGAATATTATTAGGAATCATTTCATTGACTTTTTTTGGCAGTCCTGTTTGGATCTATCCTGGGTCTCTGGGCTATCCCACCTCTATGTCCTGGCCCTCAAAGGTGAGCTCCTTCTCATGATAGGGGTCTCAGGCTGGACCAGTCATTGGTTGGTTACTCTCACAATTTCTGTGTTACCTTTACCCCAGCACATCTTATAGGCAGGACAAATTGTAGATCTAAGGTTTTGTGGCTTGGTTGGTGTCCTAATCCCTGCACTGGAAGTCTTGCCTGGTTATAGGAGATGGCTGGTTCAGGCTTAGTGCCTCTCTTTGCTAGGAGTCTTATCTAGGGTCACCCTCATAGATTTCTGGGAGTTTCCATTGCACTAGGTTTCTAGCTCTTCCCAGAGAGGCCCCCAGATTCCACTTGTCTCTCCCAGTATTCTCTCCCTCCATCTTGCGCCCCCCCCAACCTGCTCCCTCCTGCTCCCATCTTTACCCATTCATCCAGATCCCTCCCCCAATCCAATGGTGATGTCTATTCTATTTTCCCTTCACAGCAAGATTCATGCATTCTACCCCACTCCCCCTTGGGCCCTCCTTGTTACTTAGCTTCTCTGGGTCTGTGGATTGTAGCATGGTTATCCTTTACTTTACAGCTAATGTCCACTTATGAGTGAGTACATACCATGTTTGTCCTTCTGGGTCTGGATTACCTCACTCAGGATATTTTCTAGTTCCATCCATTTGCCAGCATATTTCATGATATCATCGTTTTTATTTAACAACTGAGTAATACTCCATTGTTGGTGGGAGCCATGTGACTTCTTCATGGGACAAGGCCTGAGAATAGCACAAACAAGCTCTCCTTGTGGCAAGGTCCTGGAGAGACCCTCACTCATTTGACAGAGCCCGTTGTTCGTTGCATAATTCTGGACATGACCCCAGGAGCGTATGTGCTACCTGCTCTCCTTACTTTTGCTATACAAGCCATATTGTCGGCTACCTTCAGTTTCACTTTATTAGAGTTACAGATAAAATAGCTTTAGAAAAGGAAAACTTACCCTGATGACTCTCCTCTGAGTGAGCAAGAACGAATGTTGTTAAAAATATACAGTGGACCTAATTCAGCCCCTAAAGCCTTTGATATTTTAGGTGTGACCATGAATTCAGGCTTCTTAAGAACAGGATATTGCCTGTCCAATGCACCCTGTAACTAGCCTGAAAGTCACAGTAACTCATGAAGTTTAATATTACATATTTGCATAACTGTTCTGGAGAGAATGATTTTAACCACAAGAGTCTAGGAGAAATGCAAATAAATAGATGATATCAAGAGTTAATGGGAACAGTCTAGGAACCAGGAATGAAGCAGAATCATATAAACCCACAGTGCCCTCCTTTCTAATAGCTGTGCCGATACTGTAGGAAGTTGAGAGAACGGGGACATGAGAACAAGATAAGCAGTGCCAACTATGAAGAGTAAGCTTTTAAGTTATGCTGCTTACAGGATCATAGGAGAAAACCTGGTACATCCCCATAGGAGAGAGAGTGGCACAGAATGAAGAATGAATTGATTCATCTTTGGCTGGTGAGTTGATTGTGAGAACTTAGACCTTATCAGATGTAATTATTAACCACTAGAGACAAAACTGTCCCTCACTCTGTATGACACTGTAACCACAAATGCTGCCAACTGGGCATACTGTCCTACCTGTAGGTGTGCCTAGTTAGAAACTTTGTCGCTTGCAACACTGCTTATGCTTCTAACATTAGAGCTATGGATCAAGTAGGCAATGGTTACAGGTGGGAAAGAGGGGGACAGAAGGGGAATGAGGTAAAGGAACAAACTGGCAATTATTGTAACCACTTTTAGAAACTTAAGAGAGCCAATTTGATTGTAAAACTGTTTATGCAAATCATTGAAATTGTATAAATAAAAATGACCCAGGCTATTCACGGCCACTTGTTTGAAACAGGTGGTCACAGTTGCTTTGTTGTGCCGACTTCACACATCCATCCCAGGTCATCAGATCCATTTGGAGCAAGGCTCCCAGCACACTATGTAAATGGAACACATTTTATTTTTATACATTCTTCGGTTGAGGGACATCTAGGTTGTTTCTAGTTTCTGGCTACTACACATAAAACTGCTGTGAACATAGTTGAGCAAGTGTCCTTGTGGTATGGTGGAGAGTCCTTTGGCTATATTCCCAGGAGTGGTATAGCTGAATTTTGAGGTAGATCAACTCCCAATTTTCCGAGAAACCACCATATTGATTTCCAAAGTGGCTGTACAAGTTTTCACTCCCACCAGCAGTGGAGGAGTGTTCCCCTTGTTCCACATCTTTTCCAGCATGAGCTGCTACTTGTGTCTTTGATCTTAGCCATTCTGACAGGTATAAAATGGAATCTCAGAGTCATTTTGATTTGCATTTCCCTGATGACTAAGGATGATGAACATTTCTTTAAGTGTTTCTCAGACATTTGAGATTCCTCTGTTGAGAATTCTCTGTTTAGATCTGTACTCCATTTTTCAATTGGGTTATTTGGCTTTTTGATGTCTAGTTTCTTGAGTTGTTCATGTATTTTGGATATTAGCCCTCTATTGGATGTGGGGTTGGTGAAGATCTTTTCCTATTCCATAGGCTGCCATTTTGTTCTATTTACAGTGTCCTTTGACTTACAGAAGCATTTCACTCCCATGAGGTCCCATTTCATACAACACATTCTTAAAGTAATACTTTAAAATGAGTAAATGAGAAATAATACCCTAGCCAATATTAATTAAAGAAAATATAGAGTAGAATAAAAAGCAAAGCATTAAAGTGGGTAAAAATATTTTACTTTGTGTTTTTAAATACCTTCTCTTTTTAGTTATACTATTTATTGATGGGAAGTAAGCCATGATGAGCTTATAGAGATGAGAGAATAACTTGTTGGAGTCAGTTTTGTACTTCCACCAGTCATCAGGCCTTGTGGCAAGTCGCTTTATTTGCCACTAAGGCAGCTTGCTAATCCCCTATATTGATTTTTATATTCACAAACAGTACAATCCAACAAATGTACACCTATCATAAACTTTTGGGGATATGACAATATTATATCAAAGTATGTAAGTCAGAACTTCTTAAAGCAAATAAGCAAAACCAAAAATGGAAAACTATAAATTTCAGATTTTTCAGAAGCTTGGTATAAGAGTAAGAAATTGAAATACAAAGGAATGCCACACACTAGATGAATTATAACATTTGTGATACCCAACAAGAAAAAATGCACCATGCTGGACCAGCAATATTTAATGGATAAGCCTGGAGCCATAATGGGTAAGCCTTAACTCAAGCCTGAAGACCTGAGTTCAAGCCCTGGATTCATGTGGTAGAAAAGAACCAACTACCACCAGCTGCCCTCTAATATCCCTGCACACATACACAATGCTGTGATGCTCATATATGCATGTGCACACACACACAGGCACACATAGATAGATAGATAGATAGATAGATAGATAGATAGATAGATAGATAGATGATAGATAGATAGATAGATAGATAGATAATATGTTGTAGAATATTATTTAAAGGTGTATTACCTTTGTTTATGCTGTGGAACATTTGTTTAATGATGCAAAGATGTGTTGCATTCTTTTATGTTGTATTTGTTTAACTCTGTGAAGCTGTGTTACTTTGCCTGTCTAAAACACCTGATGGTCTAATAAAGAGCTGAATGGCCAACAGTTAGGCAGGAGAAAGGATAGGTGGAGCTGGCAGGCAGAGAGAATAAATAGAAGGGAGAAGAAGAAGGAATGAGAGAGGATTAAAGAGGACACTAGGGGCCAGCCACCTAGCCACCCAGTCAGTCACAGAGTAAGAGTGAAAGTAAGATATACAGAAGTAAGAAAAGGAAAAAGCCCAGAGGCAAAACAAATCTGAGTTTAGAAAACTAGTAAATTAAGCACTATTATAAAAGCACAGTTAAGCTTATTAAAATATGTTAAAAACAAGTTAAATAGGAAATGGCAAAATGCAAATCAATAGAAAAGATGGAGTGTTTTGCTACTTAACTGCTACTAACAGGAAAACTCTTATTAGATAATCAACCTAATATATTTTGCTATTTCATATATTCATATATGTTTTAATAAGTTTAAGATAAATACAAAGATTCCACAGGCAAAACTTTATACAAAACCACAGGAAGATAATTCCAAAAGTTAGCAGCAGATCACTGATTTCAGTTTGGTGTACTATACTCACTAAATGCGAGAAAGCTTAAACCGGAATAGGGCTGGGCATAGGGAAGAGGTAGGGATAAGGGGATGGTTAACCAAAATAAGAATGTATGAAAAACCCATACAGAATCCTAACACTTTATAAGTTAACTAGAAAATATTGTTTTAAAAACAAATTAAACAGAGGTATCCTGCATGGCTGTATAATGGTCCTCCCCCAAACCATGAGAATTTAAAGAAAATCCCAGTGCCATGTGTGGAAATACACACCTAATGAATTATTAGCCAAAGAGGTTCCAGAGCCTCCCAAAACAACAGAGCCTATAGCCATTGCTCTTGGTTACCCACTGTAACTAGTTGGTAAGGCCCTATTGTTTAAGATGCCACACCATATAGTTTAGATACAGGACACAGAGAAATCAAGCTGGAACTGAGCTGGAAGCTTCTTCTCTTCTGGCTAGCATTCATAGTGCTGTAAGGTACTATGCAGGCTACTGGGGAAGAAAAACAATCAACAATCATACCGAGCTGTGGATCCTGTATATTACAGTACTGGCCTGCCAGTCAAGACTGGCCCACTTGAGAAATAATGACATCACTTTGGGGGGAGGGGCAATGAACCTCTTTATTATTGGATTCAAGACCTGCCCCGTAGAATAGAATAAATGCTTAGTATTGTAAACCTGATCAGAAGCCTATGGCTGAGGTTCACAGGCCATCGAGGGCCCTAATTCTGTTGTTTTGTTAAATGGACATGTAGTCAAATTACTTTCTAAGTATTTATGTTTCTACCCATAGACTAATGCTACGTTCAGCCTTAGTCAGAGAAGCTTCTTTTAGCAGTAGGCCACGGTTAACAGAGACTCATCATTTGTCTAAATGCTGAAAATACGTAACTGTTAAGTGCTTAGCCTTAAATGGAGTTATCTTTACCACCCTTCCAAAGTTAAGGTCCGTAATGGAAGAGAGAGCAGGAAGATTGTAAGAGCTGGAGGATGGGGAAGACGCCTATCCAATGTTGCCCTCTAGGTATGGCATAGCTGTTATAATCATGAACACATAGCAATTGTAATCACTTGCACAGGACCGGCACACACAAAAAGACAGAAAACTAGGAGGAGGGAGTACTTGGAAAGAAGAGATTCAATAGGAGTAGGAAGAGGATAAGAGCATAATTAAGTATTTTAACCATAATACACTGTATACCTGTATGAATTATCAGAGAGAGGAGGGAATCTACAGGTTACTGTGTTAAACAATAGGAAATTTAAAATTTTTTGCTGTAAGGTCAAATTCCTGGTAGTGTGTGTCTCACATATACAAGGTCTGGGTACAATCCCTGGCATCACTGAAAAACTTCATAAAAAATAAAAACTATTTTTCTAGGAATTTCAGCACATCTGTAGATGTAGTACAACCAAGCGATTGGTTTTGTTGTCAGTTCTATCTGGAAAGTGAAATTTTAAAAATACTTTCTTTGCTAAGATGCATTCAAAAACTATTTTAAAATATTTTTTCATTGACTGACGATCAGATAATACATAGGAAATATTGTGTTACCAGCCAAACGATACTCGGAAGACTTGTCACTGCCTTTTATAAGGTTTTTTTTAGAAAGTGAAAATGCTTAAAATAGCATCACTCCTAAATGCTTTAAATAGTAGACAAAATAATTACAACAATAAAGTTAAACATCAATTTACAGAAAATGAAAAGAAAATTATCAGGATATAGATGACCTCAACAACACTGGTAGCCCACTTGATCTGATTGGCATTTATAGGACATTTTGTTTTTCAAATGCATGCCAGGACAGACCATAAAAACAAAATTTAACAGATTTAAAGGAATTGAAACCATGCAAACAAAATCCTCTGCGAAGAAAAGAATTGAACCATTTATAAACTATATGTAGAACACATCTAGTTTCTGCTTATTTCTTCAAAACAGTTCGTTAAAGTTATATATTTCACAGCTACAGAAACCAGAAAAGACCAAACAGATTGTGGAAGCTTAAAAGTAAATGGACAATCAGTTCATAGTGTATGAAAATTGAGAACATTGAACCTTGGGAAAAAGCACAGGAAGAACCTTATCTCACGGAAAGATTAAGCTATGTTCTACTTCTAAAGACAAAACACAGCTAAAACAAGAAGATAAAATCAAATGTGGTGACGTAAATGAAACTCTCCCCTCTCCTTCCATAAAGCCAAGTTAACTCCCTCCCTAACACTGAAACAACACTAGTACGTATTCTCTGCATAGGAAAAGATGCAGGTTATTTGAGCTGTGCCATTTCAGACAGAGTTGAACGAGAGCACCATACAAATTGAGAGGGCAGCATTGGAAGAAAATAGAAAAGAAGTGGACTCCCCGTGGGAGACTTTGCCTTGTTGGAGAAGGGAATAGGGGTGGAAAGGCAGGAGAGGCAGGAGGGGCAGGAGGGGCGTGAGGGTGGGAGGTGGGAGGAGAGGGGAATCTGTGATTGGTATGTAAAATGAATAAAAAAAATTCCTCAATAAAAAAAAAGATTTCTAACCTTCTCTTTCCACTAAGTTCTCAAAATGTTGTGGCCAGATTTATATGCTCCAGGGAGAAAATGTGAAGAACACTTTTCTACAAAATTTGACTCACTGAAAAGAACTGTTTTTTTTTAAATTGACATGATAGAGTCTGTTTACAAGCATGTCTGTCCAGAAGGTACAATTAACAAGCCTTGAAATCAAGTTACCAGTGAGTTTTTTCAGTAAAACTGAAATGTGCAAATGAACAACCCCATACTAATGTAGAGCTTATACACCACCTAGACATTCTAAAAGGAATTTGGAAGAAGTAGACCATATATAGCAAAGGAAGCTTAAATAAGAGTCCTATTTACCTAAACAGAAAATGAGAAGCTATTGCTTTCATGAAAGAACAGAGGGATACTATGAAAAGAAGGATCAAATAATTTAAAGAGCTCTTGGAAATAAAGGAGAGATAATATAAAGATTCACAATTTTTGCAGAAGAATGAAAAATACTGTTGTAGATATTTTAAAAGAATCAAAGCAAAAGGTGGAAAAGAAAATTATAGGGCTCTTCCAAGAATTTTAGCATCCTAACATGAAGAAAGAAAGAAGAGAAAATAGAGAGAAAGAAGCTATTTAAAACATTATTCAAAAATATTTCCTATATGGCTAGAAACATGCATCAGTGGTTAAGAGCACTGGCTGCTCGTACAGAGGACCCAGGCTGAATTCCCAGAACCCACAGGCAGCTCACAACCATGTGTAACTCCAGTCCCAGGAGATCTGATGCTTTTTTCGTGGACTCTGAAGCCACAGGCATGCACAGGATGCACAAACATACATGCAGGAAAATCACCTGTACACATAAAATAAAATATAATTATTTCCTATAACTAAAGCACCTGAGTTTCTAGATAGAAATAACCTATTAATAGAGAAAGCAGATTCCCCCAATTCATATAACTATAAAATAGAAACACTAAAGAGAAAATTCTTAATGTTTTCAGACAGTAAAAGTAGATTTCATTTGAAATGAAAATGACTTCAGACTTCCTAGCAATATTACTGAAAACTAGAAGAAAATGAAGTGGGGTACTATCTTTTAAATTCTGAAGAATGACCTCTAACCCACATTTAATTTCTGCCTTTACTTTGGAAAACTTAATACATGATGAAAATATGGTCAATATCTACCCCTTCCAACTTCTCTATATCCCCTCCAACATGTCCCCTTTCAACTTCATGTCTTTTTTTCTATAAACTAAGTTCAATTATATTTGCCCATATGTTCAAGAATATGGGGCCATCTACTGGAGCATGGGAGAACTACCAGTGGCCATATCCTCAATAAGGAATGATTCTCCCCCCTCCACCCCCAGCAATTATCCACTGCCAATAGATACTGTAACCCTGGTCTAAAACATATCTCTATAGCCAGGTAAATTAAAGTGTATAAATAACTTCTAAAACTTCATGTTTGAGAAACTTTATATAGAGGTAATTAAGGGAGTTGGTCTAATAATGAGAGTACTTTAAGAGAGAGGAAAGCATAGGATGCAGCACACTAATCTCCAACAGGAAAGGGAGAAAGATGGAGCTCCCCAGAGGATGGTGGAGTGACTACTTACAAGATAGACAACTACCAAGCGAGGAAAACAAAAACTTTTCAAAGGGTCAAATAAGTGATTTTCCAAGAAGAAACCAAGTACTCAATGTACATGTATATATTGAGAAGATTTTGAAGTTAAACTAGGGATAAGAACATAGAAAATTAAGCAAATATAAAAACAAGATAATTATTAGCTCCGAAGAAAATTAGAGGGTTTTCTAGAGAGGAAAGCAGAGCAATCAGCTGTGAATAACTATTCCTTGGTTCACAACCTTGGCTGAATATTAGGATTTCCTAAGAAGCTTTTTAAAAATCCAGATGCCCAAGCCACACATAGATCATCACATCGGAAACAGCATTGGTATTTTTAAGCTCCCCAGGTGTTGTAAATGGGCAGGCAGTATGACACTGATTATTCAGAATATGCTGAATACTGATGTAAGCACAACTAGAACAAATTGGAAGCTTAGAGAGTAGAAAAGTGTGTGGTAGGATAAGGGTGGGGAGCAGTGAGACAGAAAGCTAAGTCTCTACTTCCATGAAAGGAAATCAGTTTGAAGTGCCCCAAGCTGAGCCTTCAAGATGCAGACTGATCGAAAGGTTTAGATTCACCTGAAACAATTGAGTGTGGTTGTCCATGAAAAACGGAAAACAGGAGGGTGCTCAATATTTCTCATAACGGGCCTTGTGGAAATGCTTGACTCCAAACTGTATACATGTATGACCAACTTTTAAACAGGAAATTAAAAAACAAATAAAAGCTAAAGTAAAGTAGAAATTAATTAGCTATTTAAAAAGCTAATTAAGAAAATCTTGGGATGAGCAACAGAACACACATAGACATATGTATATAGACATATACATACATATATACATACGTACACACACATACATATATACATACATACATACACTCCACACAGGCTATTAAGTGACACATAACTTTATAGATAATACTAAATAAAATTGCAAAAAAATGATATAACACTTTATATTATTTGATAAGCCAGATGATCTGAATGATATCCTAAATCATACAATAAGTTAGTTACCAAAATTGAATAAAGATGTTTTAAAAGCCTGATAACTATGAAAGAAACGTAAAAGTCTTATTCAAAGCCAAATAAAATGAAGACATTCTCTATTCCAGCAACTTCATTTCTATATATCTGTTCTGCAAAAGCGTTTGTTTGAACAAATATGAATGTTCAAAGATATTCATTCTATGAGACAAAGAACCTCAAAAAATGCCATTAAGTTTGTCTTGTGTTATTCATCTACTGCTTCATCGAGGCATTTTTTCCTTTTTTTTTTTAACCTTACAGGTCTTTTGCATATGTATCACGGTTTTCAGTTTTGTGTTTTTATGGGATATCTGTGTGTGCAAATGTGTGTGTCTCTGCATATATATGTGTTTCTTGTGCTTTTCCTTTGGCTCTTTTTTTCTGTTTGTTTTGTTTTGTCCTATTCTTTTTTGTTGTTCCTTTGTTTTATTCTATTTTATTTTTTAGATGCCTGTTTGTTTTCTAATGAGAGAGAGAAAAAGGGGGTGTGAATTTAAATGCAAGAGGAGATGGGGAGGATTTGGAAGGAGTTGGGGGAGGGAAAATGTAACATGAATTGTTAAATGGTTTTATTAATAAAAAAACCCAGAGCCAGATATTGGGGTGAAATCTGAAAGAGCAGATAAACAGAAAAAGCCACAGCCAACCTCACCTCACCAACTCCTCAGCTGATCTTGTTTCCTCAGACTGAAAACCTCTGAGTCCTCATCCGAATGGATCTCAGCTGAACTGCTGCTAAAAAAGCCTCTAGTTCCTGGTCCTCATGCCTTATATACCTTTATGCTTCCTGCCATCACTTCCTGGAACTAAAGGCGTGTGTCCTTCCCAAGCAAAGATATGAGATCTCAAGTGCTAGGATTAAAGGTGTGTGCCACCTTGCCTGGCTCTGTTCCCAGTGTGGCCTTGAACTCACAGAGATCCAGATTGATCTGTGCCTCCCGAGTGACAGGATTAAAGGCAGTGTGTGCCACCACTGTCTGGCCTCTATGTCTAATTTAGTGGCTGGCTCTGTCCTCTGATCCCCAGATAAGTTTATTATGGTACACTATTAGGGTATATAATATATTGGGGTACACAATATATCACCACAGGGAAATGGTAATCAGAATATATTGTATGAAAAAAGTCTATTTTTTCTTTTTTATTTATTCTCCTCTCATATATGACATTCTAACCACAATTTCCCCTCCCTCTTCTCCTCCCAGTCCTTGCCACTTCCTCTCTCTACCAGATCCAATCCTCCTCCTTTCCCTTCAGGAAAGAGCAGGCCTCCCAGAGAAATCAACCCAACGTGGCCTAACAAGATAAGACTAGGCACAAACCCTCTTACCAAGGCTGGGCAAGGCAACCCAGCAGGAAGAAAAAGGTCCCAAGAGCAGGCAACAGAGTCAGAGACAGCCCCCACTCTCACTGTTAGGAGTCCCACAAGAACACTAAGCTACACAACCTTAACATATATGCAGAGGACCTAGCTCAAGCCTATACAGGCTCGCTGATTGTCCCCTCAGTCTCTGTGAGCACCTATGAGCTCTGCTTAACTGATTCTACGGGCTGTGTTCTTGTGGTATCCTTGAGCCCTTTGGCTCCTATAATCCTTCCCTGCCTTCTTCTGCAGGAATCTCATAGCTCTGCCAAATGTTTGGCTGTGGGTCTCTGCATTTGCTCCCATCTGTTGTCGGATGGAGCCTCTCTGATGATGATTATGCTAGGTTCCATTATAGAAGAATATCATTAGGAATAATTTCATTGACTGGTTTTTGTTTGTTTGGTTTGATTTTTTGTTTGTTTGTTTTGTTGTTGTTTGCTTTTTTTGTCAGTTATATTTGGTTCTATCCTAGGTCTCTGGACTATCCAGGCAGTATCAGGCATGACCTTCCTCTTGTGGCCTGGGTCTCAAGTTGGACCAATCATTGGGTGGCCACTCCCACAAATTCTGTGCCACCTTTACTCCAGCACATCAGACAGAACAAATTGTACTTTGAAGGTTTTGCGGCTGGATTGGTGTCCCAATCCCTCCACTGGAAGCCTTGCCTGGTTACAGAAGATGGACAGTTCAGGCTCCATGTCCCCCATTACTAGGAGTCTTCCCTAGGGTCACCCACATTGATTCCTGGAAGTTTTCATTGCACTAGGTTTCTACCTTATCTCTGAAATAACCCCCCCCCAGTTCCAGTCATCTCTCCCAGTACATTCTCCCTCCACCCCCTTCTCTGATCCCTCCTGTTTCCATCCCCAACCATTCCCAGTCCACCCACAAAATCTATTCTATTTCTCCTTCCCAGAGAGATCCATGCATCCCCTCTTGAGCACTCCTTGTTACTTAGCCTCTCTGAGTCTGTGTATTATAGCATAGCTATCTTTTATTTTACAACTAATGTCCACCTATGAGTACATAAAAAAATCTATTTTCAATAAAAGAAAAATGGAAAGAAAAATAAAGAGAAAAAGATGTTAATTTTAATATTATTCATTAGAGTAGAAAGTGAGAAACAATATAAATGTCCATCAATACGAGAATGATCAACTATATTATCTTCAAACTGTTCATTGAAATATAATGCAGCAGTTTCTAAAGAAAGGGGGACCTTGGTGAAAAGATATTGTTACCTTACAAATATTTGTTGCCCGAGTGGCATAGTTCAAAACTTATATTTATTTTTATAGTTGTTTATGTATGTATTAAATTATATTGAAATAATTAAATGCATGCATGTTAAGAACTTAATAATGATGAACTAATAATTGTTGTGAGGTTTGAGGAGAAAAAAGTAAGTATAAAACATCTTTTGAAATATCTGTACTGGGTGGTTTTATGTGTCAACTAGACACAAGCTAGAGTCATCACAGAGAAAGGAGACTCGGTTGAGGAAATGCCTCCATGAGATGCAGCTATAAGGCATTTTCTCAATTAGTGATCTATAGGGAAGGGCCCAGTCCATGGTGGGTGGTGCCGTCCTGGGCTGGTGGTCATGGGTTCTATAAAAAAGCAGGCTGACAGCCAAACTAGTGGAAATGCATGAACTGTGGACCAATAGCAGTGGAGCCCCCATGGTGCTGGACTGAGCCCTCTGGATACT
>LZPO01097106.1:519536-533693 GCA_001675575.1 Neotoma lepida
AGTCAGTGTCTGGCACGTGTAAAGTAAAATGAAGAAAGTGAGCTTATAAATCACAGTAATCTCCCTGATAATCGCTACTCATTTACTGAAGGGACAATGTGCTCGCTACATGAGACTTTCTTATAAAAGATGCCAAGCTACAATTAACAATATAGAGATCTCATTTGCTCTGAATTAGTAAGTGCTCTGATTGTAATAAATTCTTGATACCTAAGGACATTATTATTCTGATTATTTTTATCTGTGTTCTTTGCCTGCAGAGAATAGAGAAGGAAATAATTTCTTTCCCAAATGCGAACTGAATGTATTCTTTTTACTATATTCCCCATATATCTACAGAGGAAGGTATTTTAACCAAAACAGTGTCAAAACACATTCATTTCTTAAAGATACTGCCAATATTCCCACAAATCTCTTAGACGGAACATATACCCATCACAATAATTGCATAATAAACGATGTTTAAATGTCCTTAGCTAATAAAAAAAACTCCTAAAGTAATTCTAAATTATAAGAAAAAATTACTGCATTTGGCCTCATTTTGAATTATTTATATGGTATTATGATCCAAATTATACTGTGATATTTCAAAAATATTACCTGAATGCAACATGAATTTTCATAAACATAAATGTGATTACCTTAAAGATATGTTTGCATGGGCAGAATATAAAATATAAAACTCATTTTATCACTTCATTTCCCATAGTAAAATGAATATTATTTCACTATTCCTGGCAGGCATTAAACCTTAATAAATGCAAAATGGAAAAATTACTAAAGGGCTCAAGCTTGAGACACAGAAGAATGAATCTAAGATTTCAGAATCAAAACATTTATTAAGTTAAGTTCAGAGAAAACTTTGTCCATGTTATAGGGATTTATCTCAAACAAAGGCCCAAAAAATGAAGAACTCAAATTAAATAATACAACTAGCTCTTTGCCTTAGCGCCGTCTTCCTTGAAACTCCTGCACCAGGAGAGTGAAGTAAAGGAAGAAGCACATGCGCAGGCTGAAGTACAAGAGAACAAAGATGAGGCAGGGGTTCAAATAAACCAGCTCACTTGTTCTCACTTGTGGCCAAGTGTAACTTGCATACAATATATCGTATTTCTGGCTATCTCAGGTGAAAAAAAAAACAGAACACTCTTAAGAGTTTAATGTTTATACAGATTTAGGGAGGATGGAGTTCTCATCCTGAGAATATCTCTCCTTTTAAACCAGGCTGAGAAGACCTTAAGGCTAAAATAAGACATAGGTCATCCCAACTGTGTGAATCATTAGAGCAAAGGTCTTTAATGCAAAAACAGAATAAGGACTTGGTTGAAGCAAAGATCTCTCAAAATGTCCCTGACAGCAGAAATGTCACTTTGGGAAGTGTCCCAAAACTCAGTTCCTGCTGATTGGCGTCTCTGAAAATGTAGATAGATGATGATCACCTGTACCCAGTTATGGGGGGAGGGGGTCTCTCATCTAGCATACTATAGCACAGAGTGCTAGACACTGGGGAGAACCAAAATCATTATACAATATGGTAATATAAATTTCATCCTGATAAAACTCCATTCCAAACCAAGAAAGGGAACAAGGGACAATGGACCTGTGTGGATAGGCAGAAAACCCAAGTACATCAACACATGTGCCACACAGCACAGAGAAGATCACATCTCTGGGCTTATGAGATGGCTGGAAGGGAGGACAGTAAAGATGATTCCTTTCAAGCCTGAAGACATGAGTTCTATCCCCCGGACCTACACGGTAAAAGGAAACAACAGTCTCCTACAAGTTGTTCTCTGGCCTTCACACAAGCATGTGGTCTACGTGTGTGTGTGTGTGTGTGTGTGTGTGTGTGTGCATGTGTGTGTGTGTGCATGTGTGTGTGTGTAGGTGGGGAAATGAGAGAGGGAGGGAGGGAAGGAGGAAGAGAGAGAGAGAGGGAGAAACAGAGAATAAATGTAATAATTTTTAAAAATCATATCTCAAATACTGGGAAGACTGCTACGAAAAACTCTTCTTCTAGCACCTGTGACATTAAAAAGCATTCTTTGCAGAACTCTGAAAGGCAGCAGATCATTAAAGGCATTTTTGTTACCACACCCTACCAACTGCAATTAAAATGCATCTGCCAAGCAGATAAAGAAAATACTTTTTTCGTGTTTTTTATGAGATGTGAGCTCACATCAGAGTAAAAGTAATTGGAGCATTGAGCAAATTCAGTTACTCTTTTTCTGCTTTCTCACATAAAACATTAATGGAATGAATTTAATCTAGTCTTGATGACGAACTGTCTTAATTATGAATATCAAGAGTCAGTCTTCTACTTCTTTTAGGGTCTGTCATCTTCCTCTAACACAGAAAGTAAATGGTCAACTCTTGCCATCGCCATTTTCCTATCTCTATCAGCCTTGCATATACCTTCTAGGATAAGCTTCTCAGTTCTCATATTTATAACCCATATGCAAATACATTAAATTAGCATATTTAAATACATTAGTATTGGAATAAAGTTACACATTTGTTTTGACATTATGGCCTCTATTTTTCTTACTTGTTTCTTTGCTTAAAGGTTTTAAAATTTCTTATCACCAGCGCAATTTGTTCAAATATTTAAAAAAAACACATAGGAATTTATACAGCAAAATAAGACAAATAAAATTGAAAAGAAAAACACATAGTAAGACCAAATAGAATATAAATTACATTTGATGGATAAATTCAAATGTGCAAAAAGGTAAAAACTATTCAACCTGAAAACCAAACAAATTGAAATTTAGTCATCTGTCAGATAATATCATGTGGCTTAATACATTAATATTAATTGGCATTTTAGAAGAAAAGTCATAGAAGGATAAATATAAAAATTATTCATTTTTGTGGGATTGACCTAGGCACTCTGAATATATGTTAAAGTTGTGTAGTTTGGTTCTCTTATGGGACTCCTAACAGTGGGAACAGGCTGTCTCTGACTCTTTTACTGGCTTTTGGGACCCTACTCCTCATAATGAGTCTCCTTGCCCAGCCTTAATACATGGGGCAGTGCTTAGTCTTACTGCAACTTGATATGCCATGTTTTGTTGATACTCATGGGAGACCTGTCCTTTCTTGGAGGAGTGGATTGGGAGGTGGGAACAGATGAGGAGGTGGGGGAGAAGGGACTGAGAGGAGAGGAGGGAGGGGAAATTGCAGCCAGTATGTAAAATAAATTTAAAAAAAATCTATTCAAGCCTTTAGGCAATAGAAGTATGTCTTTAAAGCTTTGGAAGAAAAAATGTCAGTCTAGAATTATACCCTTAATAAAAACATCTTTCAAAAATCAAGATGGAAGAGATGTGGTTTCAGCTCCAATATTTAAAGAGCTTAAAAGTCGTCACTCCCTTCCTTCCAACAAGACAATGTTGGACAAATTAAAAATCAAGATGCTTTGTAGCTCCATCAGGGAACTGAGGTCACAAGGGCAAGCCATGACTTTGAAATATGGAGAAAGGGGTACATCTGGAATTACATAGCTAAATGTGGTTACCTAGAAGAGATGTTGAACCCCAAAACTAGGAGGAACAATGGTAGTTTTGACAGGTTGAGGGGTACTGAGTGTTGGACTGAGATGAGAGCAAGAAATTTCTGGGAGTCAAGAGTTAGAGAAACTCACATTCTTGTGAGATTTTTACCTTCAGCAAGCTCACCTAGTTCTCACATGAAAATTCAAGATAAACCCACTCATGGCTCTAGCAGAATAGAAATACAGACAAGGTCAGCATGAAAATCATGTCTACAGCACTCCCAGTAATGAAAGCCTACTCCCCATATGTAAACGCCTTTCCAGAGCTTTATCACACCTGGGAAAAGGTATTTCTCCAATTCCAGCCTCTTTTAGCATTATATCTCACCTAAGCAATAATTTCTGCTACAAAAGCCTTATTTTCATAGGGTCCAACACTGTGGGGAGGCGTCAATGTGTTTAAAAAACTGTCTAGTGCCTGGAGACAGAGGCTCAGGCCAAGGTCCTAGGGCCCCGAGCTAAAGAGGACCCGCTCAAAGGCGACTGAGGTTAATCTAGTCTGTAGTGACAAAAAGCCAAGAAGTAACTGGGGGCAGAGAGTCAGAAATCTGATGCAGAAAATGTACACAAGGAAATACTTTTAGGTCACAGAAATGTTCTATATCCTTACTTTGGTGGTGAATATATTAGAGTATACATGTTTATTACAGCACAGAAAAGACTAACAATTAAAATTGGTGTATTTGGACATTTAAGCAGGGGTTGGGAATTAAATATTGACTATTTTAAATTTAAAATTGGTTATCTTATCAAGCAATAATATTTCATGTTATTCTTCCTTTTAAAAAACTACTCTTCATTAATGCTTATCTCTCCTCAACCAAATGATTTCTAGACTTAAAGCTACCAACCCAGTAATCCCACACCCTCCTCCCCTTGAAGTAAAGCAAGGGGAGTTACATTAATCTTTGTTGCTCCTTACATTTTCAAACCTTTAAATTATTTTGATTGCTTTCTTTGTATTACTACCATAAATTAGAATTTGTGGAGCCCACAGGGTGCTTTGAAAAATCCTGTCTATTGTTTTTCATACCATGAGTAGATATCTTATTTTAAAGTATTTTTTAAATGAACACACTATAATTTTTTAAATTATCTTAAATTATATATAAAAGTACCAAGAGGCAGCTAAGATATTGTTCTCATATCTAAATCCATGCATTGTTTTACATTAAGTTAAAATTCACAATTTTTGTGGAATAACCTCATATCATCTTCCACCAAAGAAACTTGATAAACAATCTATTTTAGTTGGTTGATTTGGGTTACTGAGATGCCTGGAATCCAACCCAAGGCCTCTTACACTCTAGGCAACTAAATGCTCAGTGCAGCACTGAGCTACCCACCCCCAGCTCCTGCTGAACAGTCTCCTACTTCCTATCTCTGGATTCTTTTCCAGTGTTGGGTTCTTTTGTTCAGTACAGAAAAAAATTAAGAGGAAAAAGCAATCTTTGCTCACAAAGACCTTATCTTTCCTTTTGAAATCAAACCTTTCCCTAATCTTCTTTCTTTCCTGTTTATTAGAAGTTACATGAAAGGCCCCTTAACTGAAGAGACTATCTCTTTACCTGCCAGTACATTTATCACTGCTCTGTAATATATTTTCTCATAAATAATGGTAATGAGTTAATGATAATGAGCTCATAAATAATGACAATGAGCTAATGGTCTTCCCTCTCTTCCAATGACTATATGCCATTTATGTTGAGCCAAAAACAACTAGTAAGTATCTACTGCTTGATTTGTAAATGACACCTCTTAATGAAGGTACTGATACAAATCAACTGTCCGTTCCATATCCTAAAGTCAGTCACATGTTGCATGCTCTTAAGCCAATCACTAGTTACCATTAGATAAATAGATACTAATTTATATACTGCTTGTAGTCTCTTTTCTATGTAACTGTGTACAGTGTCTTTATAGCACACAATGTACATCCAGAGCCTATGAAAAGAAATTAAAGTAAGCCTTTATTCAATCTGCCAAGGGACTATAGAACCTTGTAATTATCTGGCTTTAGATAGAAGAGATACATTGCAATTGGGTACACACAAGGGCACAGGTTTATGCCTCTGATGACAGATGGCAGGGAAGAAACTCCAGAGTGCAATCTTTCTACCAGACCTTTTTAATTTATTTTCCCCAAATGGATCACATTTTAATGCTGGCTCTCTGACCCAGTATGTTAGCTTTTTTTATGAACTTATGATTAACTAGTAGCATAGTTGTAACAGTGAAATTTTCTTCCATTTAAAACTAAATTTTACTCATAAAAGTTATAACCCCTAAACACTGGGTGAAAGAGACCAAATGAGAAATGAAAGTATTTTAAAAGGACAAATGAGAACAGAAAAATGTAGTCTAGTACTATAATTACTGGAGCATCTGGAATTCCATGCACCAAATTTAGTCAGTTACAGTCCTGGATAATTCAATCTGAAAAGCAAGGTTCAAAAATTAGCCATAGCAACTACTGCCAAATAACTCTGTTCCCCAAATATGGATGATATTCCCAAGCCTCTCTTCCAAACCATGTGGTAGCCTTGGGTATAGTGATAACATAGAAAACACAAGAATTACTTTTACATCCCATAAGATGAAGCACGGTAACTCAGGTGCCTAAATCGTCAGTCGAATGTGTACTTCCAATACATGGAAGAATATGAGCTTGGCTTGTGGTTTCTCGTGGAAAAGGAGCTGGGGTAAGTTGTCAAACATATGGTAGGCTTCTGGCCAGATAGTTTCAATCATTTTGAACACTATTTCTATGCATATCTCTTTCTAGTTACTGTGAAAAGAATTTGGAAAAATAACTGACTGATACATGTCACAAATATAGCATGACTAAAAAGCTTTCCATGTGGTTAACTAATTACTGCATAATTTTAAGGAAAAAACACATTACTGTCAGAATTGAACAAAGGGCCTGTGATGTGCCTCAGTGGGTACAGGTGCTTGCCATCAAGACTGATGATCTGAGTTTGATTTCTAGAGCCCACATACTAGAAGCAAAAACCAACTCCTGCAAGTTGTCCTCTGACCACCACAGGTATACTGTGACACATGTACACACACACATACACACCTGTCTCTTATACACATCTAGATGTGTATAAGAGACAGCACACACACGTAACACGAATCTTAAAGGGTCTTACAAAAAAAAAAAAGAAAACTTGGAGCCAGAAATCGAGGTTAAAGCCTGAGAGATCAAAGGAATAGGAAAAGCTACAGCTAACCGCACCTCACCAACTCCAAAGCTTCCAAAGATATCTACTTCCTGTATAACCATGCCTATATGCCTTTCTGTTCTGCTATCTCATTTACTCTGTCCATCCAGCTATATCACTTCCTCTTCCTGCCCAGCTCTGTCACTTCCTGTCTGTGTGTACAGACTTCCATGGTTACCTAGTGTTGGAATTTAAGGTGTGTGCCACCATGCCTGGCTCTGTTCCCAGAGTGATCTTGAACTCACAGAGATCCAGACAGATCCCTGCCTCCCGAATGCTAAGATTAAAGGCATGTGCTACCATTGCCTGACTTCTATGCTTAATATAGTGGCTGAATTTTCCCTCTGATCTCCAGGGAAGCTTTATTTATTAGAGCACAAATAAAATATCACCACACACACACACACACACACACACACACACACTGAATAAATAAATAAATAATTGTATTTATGTATGTCAAAAAAGTGGATAAGAATCCCAAATGAACTCTTTCTCCAACTTTTGTTTTTTAGTGACAGTCATATACAAGTCAAAGCCTCACTCGATGCCACTCTCTACCATCAATTCTAGTACAACTAATTTATCAACATGTTTTCTTTTTTAAAAAACAAGTCCTTTGAGGTAATTATATTTTTATTTCACAAAGTAAAAAATTAAGGTATTTTCATATGTTAGTGTTTTGAAATTAAATTTCCTCTCAATAATAAAAGAATAGTATTATATTAAAAAATCTAAACAGCTCTACTTCCTAGAATTCCCAAGAATACTTTACAAGCTTTGGTGTACATTTTATAAAAACTAACTAATTTTCTGTCAGATTTTGCAGGAAAGCTATATATGTCGTATATGTTGGGTGTTTGACATAAGTGAATTATCTCAAATTCTCTTACATTGCTCAGTTTTGCTATGATCTCTACCTTCTCCGAATTCAAACACTTGCCCTTAACAATATCTACTATAATTTTATCATTTTCATGGAAATTTAAATGCATAATATATATTAACTATTTCTATTTTCTAGGAGTAGGAAAATAATTAAAACATGGTTTCTGTCCTTAAATAGCTCACCATTTCAAAAGAGAAGTAGCAGGTATAAACAATTAGATATTTATGACATTACATAATGATGATATGTCACTGTCATCATTGCTGCCATGAGATATTCAGTCCTTACTGCATGCCAGGCACTAGTCTAAGAAAATTAACATACAACTTTAAGTTGCATGCTCACTCTAGCCTTAAGACATAGGTTAACATTTTACAAAGAAGGGAATGAGAGCATGGAAAGAACAAGTAATGCACTGAAAGAAACCCAATTGGTGGTTTTCTTTAAATAGACTTTAAACTCTAAAATTAATGATTCCAAAAGTCCAAATTCAAAACTACTAGACAATAATATGTCTCATAACTCACAGTTCTGTTAGTGGCTTAGGATAAAAGACCAAAGGAAAGAGTTCCAGAAAGGTGACATTTGTTATGGATAACTCAAGGACAAAGTGTACCTTGAATCTGTGGCCATATTTATATATTTAACTATTTAAATTTAATTTTTGTTTTGTATTTTTTTAGATTATCCAAATAATTAAAAATTAAAGGTTAAAACATCTAAATAGGAAAAAAAGATCAAGGAGAAGTCATATGGCATCTTCATTTATTTCTGAAGAAAAATAAATGAACAGAAGTGTGAGGGGGAAAAAGCATGGTGTATGCTGTCCAAATGAAATCTCCACTAAGTAAAAACAACAATAGTATATGAAGATTCATAGGCAACATAATTTAAGAAGGGAACACTTAGAACAGTCCACTTTAATTCTATGCATGCCTTCCCAGCTATAGCACTGTGATGTCTACTATTTAAATGTGTCTCCATGCCTGCCTGTTCTTGCAGGAATATTCCCTTTGCCTGAGTCTGTCTTCAGACTCTTCTCAGTTGAAAATCTGGGACATGATTTGTATTCATCCTGAAATCACAGGCATTAATTGCTTTACTGCTTTCTGATTACTGTGTCAGCAAAGTAATATAATTTAAATTCTAGAAGGAAGGGATTCTTACTTGGCAAGAGTTAACTAATTCAGGGTGAAAAATGAAGAGGAAGGGTCCCTGCAAATTATACAGTAAGCTTTTATTAAAGATAATCTTAAATTTATTCTTGATTTCTTATTAATCAACTGAGTTTTTAATCCTTAATTTAAAAAATTAATTTCACTTTTTCATATATTAAAAGTAATACCAAATACCTGTTTGGTGGTAGCTTAACATTTTTATTGTACAGACAACTATTGCTAACTTGACTTAGAAATTACATTTCATTTTCCTTGTTTTAAAATAAAACCATATGAAAAAGCACTACTGTAGAAGCTTCCAAAATATAAACATATACATATATAAAAAGAACTTAACTAGAGTTACCCTATAATGGGGCAACAATTCCCCTACGAGATGTCACAGGCTAACAACAATAACAAAATTTCCTGATATCAGAAATGGTTTACCTCTCTATTGGAGTTGTTGGTCAGTGATGCCAGATGTACCCTCAGACATTACATGCTATTTCCATTACTATTGGTTACTTTCCAGAACAGTAAGACCCTATTGCTAAAAACACCACATACTGATTCATAGAACATGGAGAAACCAAGCTAGTATTGACCTGGAACTTTCAATCCTATTGGATAGTTTTCACAGTGCTGGAAAGTGCTATGCATGCTACCAGAGGAAAAAGGGGATTATCAGTCTTATCAAAATGTGAACATTGTGAGCGACAATTACAATCTGTTTGCTAAGATATGCCCAATGGTGCAGTAGTGACATGAATGTCATGGGAATAACCAACAACTTTCTGGTTGGATTGTAAGGCCTGTTTCACAATATGGAACCACAGATCACACATTTATTGAGGCCAAGAACATGGGGCTAGACAAGTTGTACAACTTCTGCAAATGGGACATAACATTAAACTGACTTGTAATGACTTCATATTGCACCTGTAGATTAATTCATCTCTCAAACCTCATCAGAAGAGTTGCCTTTTGGAGTAGATGGTGATTGAAACAGAAACCCACAACTGGAAAAGGTGCAGAAAATAATGACTGCCGAATTTTCAGATATAAATGGGACATCTATATCATACCCCATCCTTCTCCCAAAGTTCAGGGATCATTGTGGAAGAGGAAGAAAAAAGAGCCAGAGTCATTGGATAACTAAAAGGAAACAGTGTTTTCTGGACACAATGGAGCAGCTGCATATGTGAACTCACAGCAGTTGTGACAGCAAGCACAAGACCTGCACAAGTTCAAGCCAGAAAAAACTACCAGCATGGAGGGCTCAGGTGGGCACAAAGTCCCACCCCTAATTGAAGTATTGGTAATTGATGGCCACCAGAAAATGGAGAGTTGTTTTTCTTTAAAGATGTGGCCCCTATTAGGTCTAACATATCTCAATTGATGTCCATGTACCTAAGAGTATGCAGGCAACACCCATAGGATTCAATGGATTTTTAAAAACTAAGACAGGAAGTTGGGTGAGAATGGATTTGAGAGAAGATGGGTACGAAATTAAAATGTTCAAAATAAAAAGTATGAAATTCTTGAAGAATAAAAATATTTCTTCATAAAAATCCAGGTGGTTCCAGAAAGAAGGCTCAGTGAATAAAAGTGCAAGCCTAATGATCCGAGTGTGATCCTGGAACCCACATATTAAAAAAAAAAAAACACTAGATGCAGTGGCAAGCTTCTGTCATCTGAACACTCCAGTGTTGTGGAAGATGGAGATAGGCAAATTAATAGGAAGCTCATAAGTTCAGTGCAGCACCAGAAATAAGACAGATACTGCCTCAAAGCTGAGGTATTAGGAGAGAACCAACTCCCAAAATAGTTGTCCTCTGACCACAGACACACAGGAAAAAATAACAAATTTTTTATAAAAATTCAGGTAACTTACCTTTGCATTTCCATGATATATTTGTCAAAACTAAAAGACCAACATAGGAACACTACTAGTCATTAAAATCTTTATACATCCACCTCATCTATGAACTGTTGGAGCATGTGAAGGGGATGAAACCACAGATCCAAAGTTACAGGATCTCCATGACACGGGATAATAACAGGATATCCAAAAGGATTCCCAGTGAGACCCCAGTATCAGTGGTGCAGCAGAAGCCAGAGGCCTCAAGTCAGACCAATCCCTCATAGCAATGCACACTTAACAAGTAATGATGAATGGACAAAAGGGTAAACTGTGTGACTCAACGGACCACACTACAGCTTCGATGATGAGATTCTTCTCCTTTTATGATTTGGTTGGTTGGTTTAGTTTTTGGATTTTCTTTTAAATTTTGTTTTGTTTTAGGAGGGAGGTTGCATCAGCAGAGGGTGGGTTTGAGGGATGGGAGATAAGTGGGATTTGGATGCATGATGTGAAATCCACAAAGAATCAATAAAAGTTAAATTTTTAAAAAATTTATTCAGATTTTACTGCCATTTCTGGTAATAGCATCTTTCTTTTCCTGCATCCTCCTATAATACTAGGCTGAATTAATTACTTGTCAACTCTTACCAGTTTCTGGGCTCTTGTTGGTTGGGTTTTTTATTTTGTTTTGTTTTTTCCTTGCATTTCATATTTACCTGATATCCTATAGAAAGTACTTCAAAGTGGAGTTGTCTGTTTCTCTCATGACTAGACTAGGGTTAGGTATTTTGGGGAGGAAAATCATAAAGACGGAGTATCTTTCTCATCACATCACATTGGGGGATATTAGGTATCCCCAATTATTTACATTTATTACCTGATTAATGTAATGCTAGTCAGATTTCTTAGCAAAAATTTACAGTTTTTCCTTTACTCTAGTACATACTTTGGAAACCAGTCGCCTTTTAAAAAACTTTTTTTTATTGAAAAACCTTTGTACAATATATTTTGATCATGTTTTCCTCTTCCCCAGTTTCTCCTGGATCCTCCCTACCTGCCTTTAGAACCAACTTTGTTCTTTCTCTCTCTCTTTAAAACAAACAACAACAAAAGAAACATTCACAAAAGGAACCCACAAAAACAAAAATCAAAATAAACAAGCAAAAGACCAGTAAGACAAAAAACACCCAAATAAAGCAAAATGAGACAAAAAAGTCTACAAAAATACCATTGAATTTATTATGAGCTAGCTTTTGGTATGGTAGGTAGATACTATCCATTTCCTTGAAGGAGTAGTAACCTTCATTTGTTATAACCAACTACTTCTAATGCCAATTAAAGTAATAGTCCTGACAATGTCAAAAAGATTAAATAGGCTTCAAAATTATGACTAAACTATGGACCAGTCAAGATGTAAAATACTACTGATGATTTACTTTTATATTATAGTTATTCTCCTAATCAAAAACTGTGATTCTGATTTCATAAATTATATGATAAGGGTTATGAGCTCTTTATCATTAAAATGTATATAATATGTATAATTTTAACTATTGATAGAAATTCTTGCCCTTGAGTCTCCACACTCATAGTCCTAAAATGTCATCTTATCATTTTTAATGTTTGACAGCATTTCAGTGAAGCAAGCTCCCAGGGAAGCAAAGCAAAACATAAGAGGCCTATCTCATCTTGCTGAAGGTCTGTCATTAAGTGAAATCACAAAAGATATGGGTCCATAAAAGGTTTGTTCTAAAGTCACCTAACTCATCAAATGTCCACCCTACCAACCCATACCATAATGCAGTGGTTCTCAGCATTCCTAATGCTTTGACCCTTTAATACAGTTGCTCATATTGTAATGACTCCATCCATAAAATTATTTCATTGCTACTTCATAATTGTAATTTACTACTGTTATTAATCATAACATAAATATCTGAAATGCACCCTTCAAATGGGTCACAAACTACAGGTTGAGAAATGTTGCCATAGTGGCAGGTATTTGAGTAGGGTTGGCCAAGAAGTGAGCACAATAGACATAAGGACTGTAGTTTTCTTGTTTCCAGCATTTGAAGAAATGTAGTCAGTGCTGATGCAACCACTACTACTACTGCATCATTTCTTTTGTAAAGCGTGTGGGATGCATGTGTTGGAAGGGCATACAGTATGTTCAAAGTAGTGAAACCATTTTATGTGGTGCTATAATAGTGCATACATGTCCAAACTCAAAAGATATGCCATATCAGGAGCAAGCCTTAATGTAAACCACGGACTATGGGTGATGATGATGTATCAGTTTAAGTTCAGACAATTATGATAATATATCATTCTAGTAGAGAAATGTTGTTAGTAAGAGGAGGTTCTGCATGTTGAGGAAAGGGACCAATGGGGTCTCTGACTTCCATTCAATTGTCTGACAATCAAAAATTGCTCCCTTAAAAAGAAAGTCTATTGCCCCTTCCCAAACAAAAGCCTATGGGCATATACTATTGTATAAGAGACAAAGAGATCTACTTTAAATTTTCACTTGATAACTGTCATGTTAAATAAAACCATCTTTTTCAAAATATTTAAAACAAGTTAATGCTTATAATTCTTTGGGCTCTGCCCATAGATGGCATGAGTATTAAGACTTCATCTGTCGAAGCCTATCTGATGAATTGGTTGCATTTAAATAATAACAGTATATTTATTCTGAAATCTTCCTCTCAATTATTCTTCCACCTTCTTGTCTCCTCTTTCAAGCCAAGAAGGTCACTCATTCTTATGATAGTTCAGACACTGATGCTTTTGTCTTAAATCTTAGTGGTAGTCACCGCATTAGTCATTTCCAACTTCCTTGAAGCAATACTGAAACCTTCGTTACCAAATCCATTACTTGCTCTGACTAGAACTGAAATCGTCCCTTCTTGACTCCTAGGCCTGCCAAATTCTCAACCCAATAACTTACTGGATATATATGTGAAATGGAGTATACCCACAGGAAAGAAAATAGCACATAGAAACAAGTGACACAGTATACTATTGCAACTCTGCTGAGCATAATCCCTCATCAGGAAGAAATTTTCTTTCCTCTGCACAATTTTCTCAGTGGCTAAGCTACTATTTTGCAAAATTAAATAAGAGTTATGCTTTTTATAAAAGAGCTGAGTGTTTCATTGATCAGCAAGAGATGGGTATTGTGGCACCCAGTAGCATTTTTTAAAAAGAGAGAGAGAAACTCATCCCCATAGCACTCCTTCCTCCTGTACCCCCAAACAATATGATTGTTTCAGAGGATATGTTTGCATTTCAATTTCTTCCCCACACACAGTGGAAAAATTGTAAAACTGGAGCCTGAAACCAGAAAGTCATGCAGGGCTTTGTGTGTGCTTTGAAGGGGAAGGGAAAGCGATGAACAGAAAGGAAGCAGAAACCCATTGTGCTGCTCTGGGCTGCAGCCAAACCACCCCACTTAC
>LZPO01097106.1:541151-566961 GCA_001675575.1 Neotoma lepida
GAGCTGGAAGGGGTGGTGAAGGGATGGAAATGAAATAGAGTATGTATGAAATTCTCAAAAATATTAAGTAAAAAAAGAATTTTCAACTAGCCCATCTTCAAAGAAAATCTTCCGCATTTTTCAGGGAATCAATTAGACATAAATTAGCAGAAAGCATAACTGCAATTTAGGGCAAAATAATTTTTGTTTTTAGTAATGGCTATAGAACCTGGGATATTATATATTAGCAAAACAATACTATTTCACTAAGCTATAGTCCCAGGCTCTGCACTGAAGTTTGTTTTCAAAATTGTACCTACTGAAGCACAATTTATGCAGAATCTCACAAACTAAAACATCCCAAAATTTAAACAATATTTTAAATATTGATCATATAACCCTGAGGTCTTCAGACCACCAGAAAAAGTGTGTTCTGTATTTTGAGACCTAATGTATTTAATTACATACTAATATTAATGTGATTAAAATGTGTGTAGCTGAATTGAAGGGTAACTATTGTGGCTTTTCCAGGACTGTCTAAATTTCCCGTGTTCTGTCATTGCCTAAGTAGGAATGTACTCTTCAAACAAAATGTTCCAATTTACAATGTAAAACTTTGGATATTCATATATAATTACAAGCCATCAGTTAACTAGGATAAGCAATGAACACGAAATTCTATTTCCAGTTACTGACATTGCACTTCTAAACATAAAATCTGATTTGTGTTTTTAAAACAAATGTTTGTGGGCCACCTGTGTGTCACTCCAGGAATTCTCAACAATGGATTTAGGCCAACATTTCTTCAGCACAGACTGGTGATGGAGACAACCCCCTACTGTCTTTTCCTTCATCTTTTAGCTCTCTTTTTCCTTCCATCTCTCTCACTGCATGGTAAACCTTCTTACTGCCCATGTTATAACAACTTCCATTCCAAAAAGCTCAGACAATGGATGATGTTTACTTTTTGTTTGCAAACAACGGAATCCACAACACTGCCAGCAGATGCCCTTGATTCACAGTGAATGAGGAATGGAATTATAGGAAATCAGTGTGGATTGTGTGTCCAGCTGAGATGGATACTAGCAGAGCAGACTCCAGGAAATATTTTAGAGCACAAATATGTATCCTCACCTCCTTTCTCACTCTAGGGCAACTCTTTGAGGGTGACCATCTCTTGAATACTTTTGTAAATGTATATCCAGCTCTCAACTCTTAAAAATAACCTTTCATTTCTTGAGACCTTCTGTGCTACTTCATCAGACAAAATTAATATGGATAACTAAGGCCGTACTTTCAGATAATGTTATGCTTTGTTAGAGAACATCTGGACGTTTAGGATCCCAAACACAAGCATGAGTTTCTAATAATTTTTTAAATAACTCATAGCTCTCAAGTCAGTGAAGAAGTATTTATCAAGAACTATGAAAGGTATGAGATTTTTTACCCACTTACAAGCTGACCAAGTAGTTTGTCATGGTTTCTCAAATGCTGGCAAAATACAAGAGACTCCTGGATCAGAGACAAAATTAATTCGGCCTAGCCAACAAGTGAATGTCAAGTTTATATCAATTCTCCTTCATTGGCAAGTCACATAGTGTGACACAGAGGAGTGTCATAGATGGTGCTTCAGCATCTGCAATGGATATTCAAAATGGCTGAGGAACACTGGGCATAGGGAACCTGAATATTTATGATAAGCAGTGTAAGGTGTGTAAATCATGACAGACACAAAGAGAATTATCTATCAACTGTATAAGGAAGAGACTTTTACCAGGTGGCCCAAACATCTCATTATTTGGTACTGTCAGCTAGAAAACCAATAAATATGCATATACATGAGCTAATACCACTGGAGGATGAGTTCTGTGTATCTGGAGTGCATCCTGACAACATGCACTTGTAAAATATCTCAAGTACCATTGACATCATTACTTCCAACAATAACCTTTCTTCCATGTCATAAATGACAGTTTATTTCATTGATTTGAATAGAAAAAGATAGAATTAAAGGTGACAAAGATCACGTACAGAACAAACCAAGGCAAAGAAATAAAAAGGAGAACTGAACTGACCCCCACTCTTATAGTGAACAATACTGGTATCTGACTTCCAAGCCTGTGCATATGACATGAGTTCTTACTTTTTGACTTTCAGCTGGGAAATGATAAGGTTAATTTTCTATCCTGAGCCCAGGGTTCAGAACTAAGAAGCTATGATCCTACACACTAGTCCAAACTGAAGGGTAATATTCATGCCTAGCAAATGTCCCTGATCTCATGCTTTTTTTTCTCCTATTATGGTCCATTTACCCTGCCCTTGGGATGGGAAGTTTCCTGGATATATAATGTTGAGTTTCTCCTCCCAAGTAACATTCATCTATTGATGTTGTATATTTAGGAAATGAGCATTCATATTGGTATTTTTCATGCTGACAATGCTGAGAGATATTTAAGTAAGAATTTTTCACTAATGTTATTTTTATACTACTTAAGAAAAAAACAGATTATAGCTTTAGTTTTAGAAGTAGTGTTTTCATTCATCTTACAGAGTTGTAAGTGTGATATAATATGGGTTAGTATATACTTCATGCCCTCTGAGATCAAACTTCAAATTGTCACATGGATACAAGAATGCAAGACCTACACCCTTCTCCATCAGAGAGACAATTAACCAATTTTAGTCTTTGTCATCCTCGACATTTTTGCTATGTTTGATGTCACCCATGTACACTTTGAGGTAGCCTATACCCTTCATTTCCAAGGCATTAATTTGAGCCTTGCATGATTATTTTATCATTTAAGTAAAATGGATTCTTGTCTATTATTTTTCTAAAAGACAAGTAATAAACAAAATAAGAAATCAAAGAATTACTCTAAGCTACATCAATCAGAAATAGATATAGTCAATTTAGGTGGTTAATATATCAAGCTTCTCACTATACTTACAAAGTATGATGAAAAAATGGATAAATATAATGTTAGAAAGAGACACCAGTGAGGAAACCTTAAATAGGAAAAGATAGATTGACAGAGACTACCTCATAAATTGGATAATATTCCTAATGTTGTTTTTAATATGATGTATTAAAACTATATGAATTTAGTTGGGTGGTGGTAGTGCACACTTTTAATCCCAGCACTCAGGAGGCAGAGGCATGTGGATTTCTTGAGTTTGAGGTCAGCCTGGTCTATAGAGCAAGTTCTAGGACAGCGTGGGCTACACAGAGAAACCTGGTCTTGAAAAAAAAAAACTATATGAATTCAAAAGAAGAAAAAAGCAAAGAGATTCCCAATGGCAGGTTGAACACAGACATTTACCTTCAATATATCTTAAAGCAGTGGTTCTCAACCTTTGTAATGCTGTGACCCTTTAATACAGTTCCTTGTATTGTGGTGACCCCCAACCATAAAATTATTTTGTTACTACTTCATAACAGTAATTTAACTACTGTTATGAGTCATAATGTAAATATCTGATATGCAGGATACTTGATATGTGACCCCTGTGAAAGAGTTGTACAACCACCAAAAGGGTCGCAACCTAATTAAAATAATCGTGAATCACTATTTGTATAATGATAAAGTGGGGAAGAAGCAATAGCATAAAATTTTGTGTATATAGAAATGAATATAGCTGCAGCCCAGTAGGAGGAAAAGGTTTCCAAGAGCAGGCAAAAGAGTCAGAGTCACTGTTAGGAGTCCCACAAAAACACTAAGCTAACAGCCATAATATATCTGCATAGGACCTGGTGCAGACCCATGCAGGCCCCATGCTTGCTGCTTCAGTCTTTGTGAGCCCATAACACCCATATTATATTATCAAGATGTCGATATTCAGTTTCTAATATGTTATCCAGAGTCAGTCTTAGGAGAGATTTAAATTCCTACCCTAAAGAATATCAATAAGCAGGGGTAGGTTAATATTTCCTAGTCTTGTTTCTTTGCATGTTGCTAATTTGAAAATGTGTATATAAATAAAAAAAGAAACAATTCAGGAAGAAAGTAAGAATAAGATAAGCAGGATATGCAAATTGGACGTAAGAAGTACTTGTTGACTCATAGCAGAAACACTAGCCCACAAGCCTAGATGATTTCAACATCTGCCACTGCCATATGATCTGCTCCTGTCACTCTTGGTTCATTCCTTTAATTTTTCATCATATTATTTAACTGTTTTGCCCCTGACCTTAGAGCACTGGGTCTTTAAAAAAACTTCACCTTCACTCCCCTTATTCACTCCAAGTATGGGCATGCCACAGGAACTGGCATCACTTGAAACTTTGTTCTAACTCACTGATAGAAACTCTGTAACTTCCTTCTTTTCCTGTTCCTGGACACATTCTATTCCTCAGTCATACCTGACTTTTCTTTAACTTCTTCAGTATCTAATATTTTGTCAACCTCCAGAGAGTCCACTAAAATACCTAATGGATATACATACTAGAACCTGAATTTTCTTACTTTATTATATACCTCTCATATCTACTCAAATATTTACTAATCTACAAAAAGTACCATTTGCCATTTTTTGTTTCATGTTTGTAATATAAAATTCTTTGCCTAAGACACAGAAATGACAAATAAACATGAAAAGATGTCCAACACCATGTGTCATTAGGGATGTGTAAATTAGATCCATAATGACATATTACTCCATGTCTACTAGGATGAGCTTTAAAAATGAAGTCAAGTATAGACAAGGATGCAGAGTAGCTAGAATTCTCATCACTGTCTATATTAGTGGTGCACTTCTGTTCTGGAAAATAGATCAGCACTTCCTTGTAAATATAGTTATCATATAACTTTTAAATATGTACCCAAGTGTGTATTTTTCTGTGTATATACAAATACTAAAAATATCTTTATTCATTGCCACCAAAATAGACCACCAAATGACCTTCATCTGGAAGATGGGCAAATAGGTCTAGCATTCATTTCAGAGGAAGTGGAAATTGGTGTTTGTGGCAGTTAGTGTTCTGTTAGCCTTCTCTTCTTTTTTTTCCTTCTAGATAAGGTCTCATTTTATAGCCCAGAGTGGAATGGAACATACAGTATTCCAGTATCTACCTCCTGCATGTTAGGATTGCAGATGTGTGCCACTTACTCAGGAATTGGTCAACTTTTAATTTGTCAACCATGTCATTAGTTCTATGAACCCAAATCCTTCCAGCAAATTCCTTTTCCTTATCATAGCCTGAACTGTTAATACTTAATGCAACCAAGAACCCTAACGATTCAAAGCCCATCCCAAATGTAACAACCTCCTTTAACACCTGTAGACCAAACATCTTCCAAATCATTAACACTCAAACATGGCATCACTTTTACAACTTCATCTTCCTTACCACCCTGTCATTTCTATCTCTTTAACATGTCAAACACCTGTCTGGAATAAATGCATATCTCTGTGAAATTGCAGCACCAGACAAACTTGTTTAAATCTCATTCATCTTTTGAAAACAAATTCAGCATCAGTTCTTGCCCTTGTTCCATCTTTTATATCTTGCCAAATAAAGCCATGCCTCACTCTGAACTTTTACAGCACAATTCCCCTGTTTACCTGCCCTTATTAATGCATTTGCCTATTTTTATTGTTTAACCATCATATGTTAGAACTTTTCTTTGAGCTAGAAATACAGAAATAAACCAAGTAGGCATCACCCACTGTCTAGTGGGGAGACAGACAATGAACAAAATGATAAGTACACTGCATAGGAGGGATAAATGGTGATAGCTACTAAAGAGGAAAAAGCAAACAGAGAAGAAACTGAAAAATGCCACGAAGTGTACCATTGCAGAAAAGACAAGCACAAAGGGGTTTAGGGAAGAGATGACATTTAAGAAAAGACAAGATGCAAGTGACGTAGCAGAACAAGTAGCTATCATAGAAAAGATCATTCAAGGCAGAAGAAACAGCATGTGCAAAGTGCCAAAGTTTGAAACATTCTAATTTGTTGTGGAATAATGAAGAATCAGAGTGAGAAAGGGAGGAGAAGAATAGGAGAAGAGGTAATATTGTGAAGAACCTTAGTGATGCTGGTAAGGATCTTGGCATTTCTCTGAATTAGATTGGGAGTCATTGAAGAGTTTTCCACACATGCAGTCTAACATAGCTTTACTACATCATTCTATATACAGAGTAGACTGTGGTATATGAATACAGACAGGAGGAGGCAAGAGATTATCATATTTTATCAAAACATTCACGGAAATTGCATAGATTTTAAAGCTTTAGCTCTTTTCAAAAGTAGGAAAAGCAACGAAGATAGCATATGAAAAGAGAGGAAAGACATGGATGGATTCAAAGACCATGTCATTAACGTTGTGAGAAATTACTTTCCCTTAGGCAAGAATATAGGGTTGGAATCAAGGGAAATGTGGGGGATAAAAGCTCCACAGAAAATCAAGGAAGACATGGAGATTTCTATTAGTTCTGGGAGCAAGGAAACACAGATATTGCCAAAAATAATTACCATACAAAGGAGAAAAATTCTCATCCTCCCATTAGAGATGAATGCAGGGGGTGTTGAGGTACTAAATAGTCAAGCCCCACAGGGCCTCTGAGAAAGCAAAGAACTCTACACTAAGGACAAACTCCAAAGAATAAAACAAGAAACAAAATAGAGAAAAAATGTGGTGGCAGAGGAAACCAATAGATTCACATTTCAGGAATAGCTGAAGAGACAAGAGAAGGATCTACCAAGAGAGTATGTGTAGTGGGAAGTTTTCCTGTGTCTTGCCAGGTTCCACAGCCACTCGGTCCCAAGTAAACACACAGGGGCTTATATTAATTACAAACTGTATGGCCTATGGCTCAGGCTTCTTGCTAACTAGCTTTTTCATTTTAAATTAACCCATTTCAATTCATCTATGTGTTTCCGTGGCCGTGGCGTTACCTGTTCTCTCACATCTGCTTCTCCTGGTGTTGGCTCACAGCATCTCCTCTGACTTTGCCTTTCTTCCTCTGTCTCTCTGCTTGGATTCCTTGCCTGCCTCTAAGCTGCCTTGCCATAGGCCAAAGCAGCTTCTTTATTAACCAATAGTAGCAATACATATTCACAGCATACAGAAAGACATCTCACAGCACTTCCCCTTTTCTATCTAATCAAAAAGGTTTTAACTTTAACATAGTAAAATTACATATAACAAAACAGTTATCAAGCAAGAATTACAGTTATAATATCTAGTCTATTTGTATTTGGCAAAATTAAAGAAAATATTCTATCATCTATCCTATTTTTGGGAGTCTAAAGTTTTATATTTAATTCACCTTTTATCATAATTAAGGAAAACTATAATTGTAACTATCTAGTCTTTAACTCCATCAAAGACCCCAGAAGGATATAATATTACTTGAGTAAACAGGAAGTGCATTGTAAGCAACTTCTAAAACTCTAGAAATGACAAGAGACATCTGGCTGCCTGGACAGTCACCCAAAGTTCCTCTGCAGTGTTGGGGCATCCATCTTCAGCCTACAGGCCTAGAGTCTCTGGCAGACCTTTTAGTGAAGCAGGAAATTTGGAGGATTGTCTCACCTATTGGCAAAGTTCATCAGTCTCTTCTCCCAGTGTCCGGCAGAATGTCTGGCAGTCTCCTCTGCAAAGTCGGAACCTGAAGGACCACTCTCCTTGTTTTGGCAAAATTCAGTGGTCATTTTCCTATGGGTCTTGTATGTCCAGTTTATACAACATACTGTCAAGCAATAACTCCCAATCTAATTCAGAGAAAAGCCAATACAGGCAAGAGCAGTTTCCTGCCCAAATGGTTAACTTTGCCAAGAAGCAGATAAACTCCATATGGAGTGCCTTGGATGCCCATCTTCCTCTTTGAAGTAGATTGGTGCTGCCAGGAGCAGACATGTCTCATTGTCCAGAAAAGTCTAAGTTTTTAAAACATTTTAAATGCCATATTCTGTAGGTCTTTGAAGTGTTTGAAGATTGCCCATCTTTCTGAAATATATCTCTGCATATCTGTAAAACCTAACTAACATGACAATAAGTTTGACTATTATAGAAGACTGTTAATTTGCATTTCTTGACTATACATTACATTTTTAAATGAGCTGTATAAACATAATACCTTAAACAAGAGTACAAATATACATAAAGTATCAAAATTGACCTTAAATTTGTATCAATAACCCAAAATCCATAACAATGTAAAGTATTTTGAGATTAACAGTTGTTTTGGGGGTTGAAGTAGATTCAATAATCCAGCTTTTTAAAAATCATTTCTATATCACATCCCCCTTTCTTCTTATACAAAGAGATTGACTATGACCAATAACAATTTGTAACCAAACCCCCTAAACAAAGACATCCATAATTCATTTTGGGGGATCGTGGGTGTAGTTTTCTAGGCTACTTCCTGCTGATTGTGGGTGTTGGTAATCTTTGAGGGACCTGAGAAAGTGTAGGATTATGATCAAGTCCTGACTGGAGTAGTCTATGAGGCTACATCATCTCAGCTAGCAGCCTTGAAGCCTTTCTGGATGCAGAACTCAGAGGAAACTGCAACAGAGGTGCTCTGAAATGTTGGATCGTCTGGGCCATCTGTTCCCATTGGAGATTTTTCAGGGGTCTTGTTCGATCTAACCATATTAACCTGGAAGCAATCCATAGGTTCTCTTCTTCTGTAGAAACAAAAACAGAACCTCTTTTCCAAAGCAATATATCCTTAGACTCAAATTTTGAAGTCAAAATACCTTTAAAATATGTAATGTTGGTTTAACTTAGCAGCCTTTACAATCAAATGTATTTTTACAGTTAGCTCATTAACAGTCAAAAAATTCAAAGAAAACATAATAATATACATAATCCAGACTTTCTATGTATTTTCCATCTTTATGTGGCTTATTTCTTTTATATTACTTTTCCTGTCTCTTTAAAGACTTTATTTTTTAAAACTATTTCTTTATATAACTGCCTATACTCCTTTTCCTTTCTCTTCCAAGCCTATGTACATTTTTACACACACTGTAAATCATTTAGAGGTATTTTTCATCTGAATATGTCCTATTGTGTGTCTATAATCCTTTTCTGACAAGGAGAGTTTTGAAATTGTTAAGCTGTGTAGCTAGGGCCAATGCTGTGGTTTTCTTGCTGTTTTTGTTATTGTTTTCAATAGTCCCAAAGTAGCACTAGAAAAAGAAGCTAGAGGTGGAAAACCACCAAGGTCCAATTCTCAGGCACAATTACATATATCTTACCTAAACATGAAGTACAGAAAAGAGCATTTTCAATGTGACATAAAAATAAAATACTACATTCAGTGTTTTTCTCACTTTGGTAGAGATAAAGGTGGTGTGATAGCAATCACATGCTCCATGAATACAAATCTAATATAACTATCAACACTGGAGGGAGGGAGGGTAACTGTAAGACAAACTAAAGAAGCTTGTTGGTTCTCTTATATGGACAGAAGGAAATAAGTTTAGAATTGACATTCTGGAGGAAGACAAGAAGGCAAAACAAGATTATTAGCTAATGTAAATTTCTCCTGGAAAAGAAGCCAAAACCTCCATGCCTCTGGAATACAGAGGCAGCGATCTATTTGCATATGACCTTGAGAGCCTCTGAAAGAACCATAACAACAAGGTCAGAACTGTAAGTCACAACCCAGGTTAGCAAGCCAAATTCAAGAACACTTGAACAACTTGTAAAAAGTGCCCTTGGTGAAGCAAGGAAATCATACAATGCTGAGGAGAAAATATATGTAAACTATTAGGAGAATGTGAGCTAGTATGTATTGTGAAAGCATATGGAAGTGTGTCAGGACCAGCTCCTCCATATACTTCTAGGAGATTTAATATAAATGATTTACAGAGGAGACAAAGGATCTGTTACATAGAAAACCCTGGACAGTCACCCAACGTTCCTTTGCAATATTGGGGCATCCTTTTTCAGCCAACAGGCCTTGAGTATCAGGCAGACTTTTCAGTAGAACAGGAAATTTGAAGCACTGTCCTGCCTTGTATTGGCAAAGTTTGTCAGTTACTTTCTTCTGGGTCCTGTAGAATATCTGACAGAATCTTCTGTGATGGAGGAATCTCGAAGGACTGTTCTGCTTTGTTTTGGCAAAGTTCAACAGTCACTTTCCTGTGTATCCTGCATGTCCAGTCTGCACAGCACATTATCAGCAATCAAAGGGAAGAGCAGTTTCTTTGCCCAGTGGCTAACCTTGCCACAATGAAAGAAAACTCCATAAAAAGTTTCTTCAATGCCCATCATCTCTGAAGTAAATTGGTGCTGCCAGGAGCAGATGTATCTCATTGTCATGAAAAACCTTAAGTTAACAGAACATTTTAAATGTCATATTCTATAGGTCTTTGAAGTGTTTGAAGACCATTTATCTATCTAAAATATATCTTTGTATGATTTTGAAAACATATGTAATATATCTACAAATTTGATTGTTATAAATGACTACTAACCTATATGTCTTGATTACCCTAAATAGTTAATAATAGCTTTCAAAAACTAGAATTTTACCTTACATTTTAAAATGAACTGCATAGGCACAGTACCTTAAACAAGAATAGAAACATAAAATACACTGTAACAAAAATAACTTTAAATTTGTATCAATATACCAAAATCCTTTAAACAAGAATAGAAACATATATATAGTGTATTGTAACAAAAATTACCTTAAATTTGTATCAATATACAAAAGTCCTTACAAATACAAAATACTTGAGATGAATTGTTGTTTTTTGGTTTAAAGTAGATTTAATAATCTACCCTTTTATCTTATCATTCCTATATTCCCTAAATGATAACAAACATCCATAACCATCCAAATAACCTAAGACCACCCATTCCATCTCTTGGGAATGTGGGCAGGCAGTGCTCTCTAGACTGCTTCCTGCTGTCTGTGGACTAAGCATCTATAGAGTCCCAGAGAGAAAATTTGAGATAATAGCCAAATCCTGGGAAGACCAGCTATAACATTTGTTGATAGATATCACCTGTCAAGGTTCAGGATGTCTCCCCTGATCAAATCTGATCCATATTAACCTGAAGGAACCCACAGCCTCTCGTCTCCTGTGGGAACAAAACTCCAAAACATTTTTGATTTCCATTTGACAAATATATTTTTGTCTTCTTATTTAAGGTTAAGATTGCCCTAAAGTATCTATGTTGGTTCAATTTTGCAGTCCTGCTCAGAATCTCATGTTTCCCAGCAGCTGTTGTTTGCTTATCAACAATCAAAAAATTCAAAATCAACACAACATACAGAATTCAGATTCCCTGTGTATTTCCCATCTCTATGTGGCTTATTCTTTTTTTTTTTTACATTACTTTACTTCTCTCTTTAAAGACTTTTTTATTTTTAAACTATTTATTTCTTTTTATGACTGTCTATATCTATATAGACAGTCATTTCTTTCTTAAGTCTAGACACATTGTAAAACACACTGAAACCTGTTTAGAGGTTTTTTCCATCTGGACCTCTTTTACTGTGTATCTTTTAGCCTTTTTTGACCATGTGAGCAAACCTTTAAACAGCTAACCTGCACCTGGATCTGCCATGAAGCTCTCAGCTGCTCACTTTTTGTTTCCTGGATCATGAAAGCCAGGCCTAAAGTTCATGGCCCAGTTGGAGGTTCATGACTGAAAACTGCATTCAACCTTCTTAGAGTTCTAGAATGCTGATGCTTACACTATGGCAGGCGTTTTTACTTACTTTTTTGTTCCTACTTAACATAGTACCTGCTCAAAAGCTCATCAGCAGGCAGAAACTCTTAAAGGCGTCGTATCCTTTTTTAAAAAGCTTTCTCAGACACTATGGAAATTCAAGAGCACCACATTGGGCACCAAAATGTTGTTGGTTGTTTTGGCTCTTTTAGGGAGCCTGCCACCCAGCTCCTAAATAATCACACATGGAGATGTTTTCTTACTTACGAATGCTTGGCCTTAGGTTGGCTTGTTTCTAGCCAGCTTTTCTAACTTAAATTAACATGTTTCTCTTCTTCTATGTTTTGCCTCTGGGCTTTTTACCTTCCTTTATTCTATATATCTTTCTTCCATTCTTACTCTGTGGCTGGTTGTGTGGCTGGGTGGCTGGTCCCTAGCTTCCTCCTATCCTTCCTCTCTTGCTCCTTCTTCTTCTCCCAGATTTTTCCTTCTATTTATTCTCTCTGCCTGCCGGCCCTGCCTATCCTTTCTCCTGCCTCGCTATTGGCCATTCAGGTCTTTATTATACCATCAGGTGTTTTAGACAGGCAAAGTAACACAGCTTCACAGAGTTAAACAAATACAACATAAAGGAATGCAACACATCTTTGCATAATTAAACAAATGTTCCAGAGCATAAGCAAATGCAACACATCTTAAAATAATATTCTATAACAGAAAACAATCTCTATTTCTTTTAGCACAAGAGGTTAACAGCATCAATTAAAAGTAGAATGGCTAAATAGTAGAAATGTGGGCTTAAAACTGAACAGACTTAATTTGAGTTACAGTGGATACATTTCTCACCTTCTATGAGCTTCTAATTTTTCTTTCTCTACAAGTTCAAATACACACACATGTGCATACACACACACATTTACAATATCTTTGTTAGCAAAAGCATGCTGTGGTATTACACATGTCCAAGTCTTCCCCCTCTCTCATACCCATTGTTTGTTTGTTTTTTATTTTACATCCTGGGCTCAGTTTCTCCTCTCTTCTCTTCTCCTGGTCCCTACTCCTACCCCACCACTCGGTTCCCCCAATCCACTCCTCCTCTGTTTCTGTTCAGAAAAGGGCAGGTCTCCCATGAATATCAACAAAACATGGCATATCAAATTGCAGTAAGACTAAATACCTTCCCATGTATTAAGGCTGGGCAAGGTGACCCAGTATGAGAAGTAGGGTACCAAAAGCCTGTAAAAGAGTTGGAGAAAGTCCCTGATCCAACTGTTAGGAGTCCTACAAGAGGACCAAGCTACACAACTGTAATATATATGAAGAGGGCCTAGGTCAGTCCCATACAGGCTTCCTGGTTATCGATTCAGTCTCTGTGAGCCCCTATGAGCCCAAGTTAGTTAATTTTGTAGATTTTCTTGGAGTCTTCTTGACCCCCTTTGCTCCTACAACCATTTCCCCCATCTTCTACAGGATTCCCCAAGCTCTGCCTAGTATTTGGATATAGATCTGCATCTATTTCCATCAGTTACTGGATGAAGCCTCTCTAATGACAACTGGGCTAAGCACCAATCTATGAGTATAACAGAATATCCTTAGGCATCATTACATTGACATATTTTCCTCCAGTCATGTTTGGGTCTATCCTAGACCCCTGTGTCATCCAGCCCATGGGTTCTGGTGCTCCAGGTGGTGTCAGAGGGGGGCTTATTCTCCTGGTATGGGTTTTAGGCTAGACCAGTCATTGGTTGGCCACTCCCTCAATCTCTTGGCCACCCATACCTCAAATACATCCCATAGGCAGGACAGACTGTAGGTCAAAGGTTATATAGCTGGGTTAGCTTCCCACTCCCTCCACTTGAAGTCTTGTCTGGTCACAGGAGATGGCCAGTTCAGGCTATGTATCGACTATTGTTAGAAGTCTTAGGTGGGGTCATCCTTGTAGATTCCTGGGAGATTCCCTTGCACCAGGTTTTTACCTGATCCCAAAATGTCCCACCCCTTTCCAGTCATTTCTTTCAGTACTCTCCCTCTCTGTCTTCTCCAAACCTGGTCATTCATGTTCCCATCCCCACCTGTCCCCACTCCGCCTGCAAAATCTATTCTGTTTCCCCTTCTCAGGGAGATATGTGTGTCCCCCTTAGAGCCCCCTTGTTACTTAGGCTTTCTGGGTCTGTGGATTCTAACATTTACTTAACAGCTAATATCCAATAAGTGAGTATACAACATGTTTGTCTTTCTGGATCTGAATTACCTCACTCGGGATGATTTTTTTTCTAGTTCCATCTATTTGCCTTCAAATTTCATGATGTCAGTTTTTTAACAGCTGGGTAATACTCAATTGTGCAAATGTATCATATCTTATCTGTTCTTTGCTTGAGGGTCATCTAGGTTATCTCCAGTTTCTGGCTATTACAAATAAAGCTGCTATGAACATAGTTGAGCAAGTGTCCATGTGGAATGATTGAGCATCCTTTGCGTATATTCTCAAGAGTATAGTTGGGTCTTGTGGTAGATTGATTTCCAGTTCCCTGAGAAACCACCACACTAATTTCCAAAGTGGCTGTACCAGTTTGCACTCCCATCAACAGTGGAGGAGTGTTCTCTTTGCCCACATCCTTTCCAGCATGAGCTGCCACTTGTGTTTTTTATCTTAGCCATTCTGATGGTTATAAGATAGAATCTCAGAGTCATTTTGATTTGCATTTTCCTGATGGCTAAGGATGTTGAACATTTCCTTAAGTGTTTCTCAGCCATTTGAGATTCCTCTGTTGAGATTTCTCTATTCAGACTTATACCCCATTTCTAATTGGATTATGTGGTTTGTTGATATCTAGTTTCTTGAGTTCTTTATATATTTTTGAAATCAGTCCTCTGTCAGATGCAGAGTTGGTGAAGATCTTTCCCATTCTATAAGCTGCTGTTTTGTCTTATTGATGACATCCTTTCATTACAGAAATTTTTCTGTTTCATGAGGTCTCATTTATTAAGTTTGATCTTAGGGGCTGTGCTATTGGTGTCCTGTTTAGGAAGTGGTCTCTTGTGCCAATGCATTCAAGGCTACTTCCCACTTTCTCTTCTATCAGGTTTAGTTTATCTGGATTTATATTGATGTCTTTTATCCACTTGGACTTGAGTTTTGTGCAGAATGATATATATGGATCTATTTGCTTTCTTCTACATTCTAACATCCAGTTATGCCGCCATGATTTGTTGAAGATGCTTTATTTTTTCCATTGTATAATTTTGACTTCTTCGTCAAAAATCAGGTGTCCATAAGTATGTGGATTTACACCTGGATCTTCAATTCAATTCCATTGATCCACCCGTGTGTTTTTATGCCAATACCATTCGGTTGTAACACGAATCTTAAAAGGTCTTATAATAAAAAACCCAGAGCTAGATATTGGGGTGAAAGCTGAAAGATCAGAGAAGCAGAACGGCCAGCCACTAGCTTACCTCTATGAAATCCTCAGGCTCAAGAGAGTGAGTTCCTGTTTGCTCACGCTTTATATACCTTTTTCTGCCATGCCATCTTCCTTCCTGGGATTAAAGGTGTGTGTGCTTCCCAAACAAAGGCATGAGATCTCAAGTGTTGGGATTAAAGGTGTATGCCACCACACCTGGCTCTGTTCCTACTGTGGGCTTGAACTCACAGAGATCTGTGATAAGATTAAGGGTGTGTGTCATCATCGTCTGGCCTCTATGTCTAATTTAGTGGCTGGCTCTGTCCTCTGATCCCCAGACAAGTTTTATTGGGGTGCACAATATATCACCAAATTTCCCCTTTTTGTCTAAAATAATAAAAGGTTATAACTAATATAAGAAAAACTATATACAATAAGTACAATAAGTATATACAACATATACAATCAAGAGTTACAGTAACAATGTCCAGTCCATAAACACTTAACAAATTCAGAGAAAATACTCCATTATCTATCCTATCTTTGTGAATCCAAAGGGTTGTATCTAATTCACCTTCTATCCTAATTTGCATTACCACTGAAAACTATCTTTTGATGTCACTCAAACTTAAACACTTTACACATCTTTAGTGAGTTTCTTTTCTGAATTTCTCAACAAGGAAAACTATAACTATAGCTATCTAATGTTCAACTCCCTCAGAGACTTGAGAAGGAAATAATATTAACTGAGTAAACAAGAAGTGCAAACAAGAGACTTACAAAAAAAGCCTTAGAGAGAGGGAAGGAGTCAGGAGGACAGAGAGAGAGGAAGGGGAGAGAGAGAAAGAGAGAAAGAGAGAGAGAGAGGAAATAAAAAGGAGGGACATCCAGTTGGAGGAGTTTTTGTTGTTGTTTGAGAGGGCAGTGTAGGAGGAAGTCCTCTTTCTGGGATGACAATGGAGGAGGAAGCAGCTGAGTAATTTCTCTGCCTCTCTGAGCTAGCAGGTTTTCACCCCAGCATCTGGCTCCAGAGTCATTATTGATAAAATAGAAAGCTAGAGATTTAGTTAAAAACAGCACTTACTCTAAATGTGGGCACTACCACTCCTTGGGATGGGCCCCAGGGCTGAAAAAAGAGAAAGCAAGCAGAGTACTCACATTCATTTCTATTTGCTTCCTGGGCGTGGATGCTGTGCAGCTAGCTCACATTCCTGCTGCCATGACTTCCCAAGACTCTGTCTCAAATAAACCAAAAGAAAAAATATTTCAGTGAAGAAAAAAATGTTCACTCCAGACAAACATCAACTTACTAGGATACTTGCTATTCTAAACTATATTGCACGTTTTTTTCTCAAATGCAGAATCTAGAATGTGTGTGTGTGTGTGTGTGTGTGTGTGTATGTGATTTAAGCAGACTAGGGATTATTTGGAGGATGAAGGGCACCATTGGGAAAATGGAAGATGGATAGAGTACGGTAATGAGGGTGAATATGAACAAAGAAGTACAGTTATACATGTGTGAAAATGTCATAATAAAATTCATTATTTTATGTGATAACTTAAGAATTAATAAAAAGAAAAGCCAAAACTATCTAGTACCATACTCTGTGGGTGAAATTGCAAAAGAAACAGATCTTTTCATATTCCTAATGCTGAGACCCCTTTTATTTAGTCTTTTAATTATCAACTCTGATGTCACTTCCTCGGAGTAGATTTCCTTTTCTACCCAACCCAAAGAATCTAAAATAGTCTTGTTAATTTGTTTAATTGCTCATTTCTTTACACTAGTCCATAAATAAGCTCATTGTAGGCAGGGACTCTGATGGGCTCATTAGATTTTTCATTTACATAATAAATGCTCAACAATAATATAATGAATGAAGGAATGATAAGATTAAAGTGAAAGAAGTGACTAATACTACAAAAATCTTTAAAGAATAATATCTAAAAATAATCATATATCTAATACACAACAACTTTAGAAGGCAGAATTTATGTATTCTAGAAATATAGTTTCAGAATTCTGAAGGCAGTTTGAAATATCACTTTTTTCTTAAAACATGGAAATAGAGCAGGAGCAAATTTCCATTTCATATAAGTTACCCTTAAGGTTCCTTCATAAATTTACAATTACTTTTTCTCATTAAGCACTCATGATATATTGCAATTACAAGCCTCAAGAATCACCTAGCATTGCTTCTTTAGAAAATATAGTGAGGTTATCTCCAGGTAGTTTTTTGTTTGTTTGTTTTGTTTTCTCTTGAAGACTTTTGACATTGAATATGAATTATTTTTGCAAATGGAAAAAGGAATAAATGCTATGCTTTAAAGGGGTGAAAAAGAGGTATGGTTCACAAAGGATAATGAGGATTAAATTTGATGTGAATAAATTTCATTGCGGTCTACCAAGCCAAACAGCATAGCTGTGATGAAAAATCCATATGTTTGCCTTTCAGTTAATTCAGTTCAATTCAGACATTTTAAAAATATTTCCCCCAAATTCTGAGAACTGAGACCTGGACAAGCAAGAAATCTACTTGGTAAAAATTAAACTCCCCTTTCAATATATATACAAAGTGTTTTTCAAAGTGCTGGAATTAAATTTATATCCTTGGGTGCTTATTAAAAACACATATTCTTAAGTCCCATCACAGAATTCTCTTTGAGATCAGTCTAGCATGGCAGATAGGGAACCACATCCTGGTGCAAGCTTTCTCCAAGCCTTCATCTACTTCAAGAACCCAGAATGGAATGGAGGGGTTTTAGCCTGTTTTTTTTTTTCCTGCAAATGTAGTGCTCTGCCTTCCCTTCAAACACCAGGCTTGTCAAATGGCATTAGTACAGCAAATGCCAAAAGGAAAGTAGACACCAACAGAGACTCCGAACTCATCACAATAGATAACTCCTCGTATATATCAGAAAAGTGATTTTCACACATTATATTTTTTTGTCTAACTTCTTTAAAATGGTTATTTGAGTATTCAGTAATCTTTCCTGTGAGCATTTATAACTTTTTTATTCTTTAACAAATCAATATGATTTTCTCTATAGCCCTGGGAGAGAATAAAAAATCTGCCATCAGTTTTCAACAGAGCATCCTTGCCACAGTGATACTGTCTTCTCAATTATCTACAGAGTGCTTCCAAATGCTCATCAGTTCCTCTGTTGCCAGTGATTCTCGGGGAAAGGAAAAGGCTGGGCTTGCCCATTTCTCCTTGTTGCCATTATGCATTCTTTGAAACTCATGTGTTTGCATGTGCCCTGAAAGAAAACTAATGAATTCTATTTCCTTCGCTGACGGCAATCGGAGCTAAGCACAGGCGGCAGTGATGCAATTGGCGTTTGATTCATCATGCCCGCAGTTCTGCACCTGTGCCACTGCCAGCAGGGGCGAGGCAGTACAACATAACACTTTGCTCATCCATATCCCCAGGGACAGGAGAGTGTAACACAGCAAGGAAAACAAATTCCTGATGCAAATGGTTTCTATTAACAACCCATGTGTACAGATTAGATGAGCCATTCCCTGACACCTTGTATTTTGTTAGAATGTCTACACAACATTGTATAAATACCTATAAGTTGTCTGCTCAGCAGAAGGATTCAAACTTTCAAGGCTGTGTGGAGTNTATCAACAAGGCCACCAGCAGCTTAAAGGCCAGGGCAGATGGACTATCATAGATTCCTGGACCAGTTCTCAAGATTCAACCCGAGACACCAACCCCACATGGACTCAGTAGTCTGTTCCATTTTCTTTGAGACAGTAAGCAAAAAGGCTTGGCCACCTTGCTTACTTCTGCTCCAGCAGGACAAATCTCCTGTCCCTGCCACATCTCTAAAATAGAGTCATAATGGAAGGGTTTTGAAGGATACCAGTACCCAGCCCACTGGCTGGTAGTCTTGCCCACCCCTCACTCTCACCCCATACATTAACACACCTGAGCTCCTCACAGAGACAAAAAGTATTGTTCCTGCTACCATGGCTAGACCTCCTTTCCTATGTTCTCTTCCGCCTCCACTCAAATGCACTCGCTGCAGTTAAGATTGGGGACAAAAGAAAGAAATCTACTTGAGGGTTTAAGTTGACCTGAAATTCAAAAGAAGCAGTGTCGCTTAAGAAACCAAACCAGTAATTTCAAATAGGAAAAATACAATGTAAGAACCGATAACTAGGTAAAAGACGATAACTTCTAAAGTCTAAGTCTGGTACTCAGGAGTACCAGCATGGGAAAGATGAAGAAAAGGCTTTCCCTCTGGGCCTGAAGGAAAATATGAAGGACTGAGTTTGTTCCTATCTCAGAAGTGTGGTGGCAGCTGACTGGTAGAGAAGAGCACTGAAGTGCCACAGGCAGAAGAGCTGCTTCAAGATAGTGAAGAAGAATCTACCCATCAAAGTGCTATAGAAACCCCCTGGATGGTGAACACCACTTAGTCTCCCATACACTACTGGCAACAACATATTGAGAGCAAAGCACCCCAACAGAAGCAATTCCTTGCCACTGTGATGCCTTGCAGTATACCTACAGTGCCCTCTACTGACAAGGTTTATGCTATGCCTGCTGGCAAATGAAATGACAAGATCCAGCTGGCAGATTATAAACAAAGCATACATTCTCACATTCCTATTCAGCATCATACTAGATGCCCTAGACAATAAATTAAATGAATAAGTATTGAAGCAAAAATTAAAACTGCCTTTGTTACTTTAGGATATAATTGTCTACACGGAAAATCACAAAATAACAAATACATAAATAAAACCTTTTAGAACTAATGAAAATTTATGCAAAACTACAGAATATCAGTTTAATATATAAAAAACAACAAGTTCCCTATACATTTCAATGAACAATGGGAATTCAAAACTCAAAATACAATATTATTCACATTACCGCCTAAAATGAAATACTTGGGCACAAACATACATATATATATATATATATATATATATGTGTGTGTGTGTGTGTGTGTGTGTGTGTGTGATTCATATAAGGAAAACTATAAAACACTGATTAAATAGGCCAAAGTAACCTAGAATTTTAAAAAATAGTCCATGTTCATGGATAGAAAAACCCAATATAGTCCAAGTGTTTGTTCTGCCCAGCTTGATTTATATATTCAACCCAAAGCATAGCAAATCAAAATCCCAAGTGACTTTGTGTATGGTAAGAAATTTATTAAAAATTTTATGTGGGCAACAAAAGGTCTAACACACAATATTGAAGAAAAATTAGCAGCTGAGAACTGACACTACCATATATTAATACTGTGGTACTACAGCTGAATGTGTGATGTTGGGAAGAGAGTAGACAAAGAGATCAATGGGTCAAAATAGACATCCCAGAAATACATTCATATACTCAAACAATCTTTGACGAAGGAAAAAAACACTATTCATTTGTGAAAGGATAATCATTCCAGTCAAAGACTTTCCCATGCAATAAAATTAATTTTTACCCTGACTTTACATATTTTACAAAACTTACACTTCTCACACAATGGACTGTAGCCTTAAATATAAGGTGCAACACAAACTTCTAGAAGAAAATATAGTAGAAAATCCAGGTTTGGGGTTTAGCAGAAGTTTTTAGAACCAACACTAAAAGGTTCTAAATCTGTAAAGGAATACATTAGTAAGTTGAACTTTATTAAAAATTAAAAGCCTCTGTCAATGACAATGGAGAAAATGAAAAGATACACCACACACTAAGAGAAAAAAAGTTGTAAAATATCTGACAAAGATGTATTTCAGTGTATGTTAAGAATAATACTGATTGTGAAGCTGACAGAATATAGGATTGCCTAGGATACAAACCTCTGGGCATGTCTATGAGTTTCTAGATTTAATTAATTGAGGTAGAAAGATACATCCTAAATAAGGCCAACACCATTCCACAGACTAGGGTACTGGACTGCATAAAAAGGAGAAAGCAAGCTTAATGACATTCATCTTTCTCTCTCTCTCTCTCTGCTCCTCTAACTACATGTACAATGTGACTAGCTGCCTAGTGTTCCTGTGGCCATGCCCTCCCAGCCAGGATGGATGATATTGTCTAACTATAAGCTTCTTTCTTTAAGTTACTTTTGTTAGGTACTTAATCACAGCCCTGAGAAAAGTACCTAAGACAATGTGTTTATATTTGTATGCATACAGATATAACCAGATCCAGACATATATCCAAAATATGCAAATAATTCTCAAAACAGAACAGTAAGAAAACTATCCATTTTAAAAATGGGCAAAGTTTTGGAAATTTCATGAGTTACAAGGAGTATATAAGTATATTAATGGGTGTTCAATACCATATATCATAAGGGAATTGTTAATTGTCAACAATAGGATGCCACTAAATATCTACTAGGGTGGCTAAAGTGCAGAACACTGACATCACCAAATTCTGGCAAGGATATGACGTGAACAGTGCTCACATTCTTGCTGGTGGGAGTTAAGCAAAAAGAAAAAAGTCACTTTGAAAGACAGTTTGACACCTACTTACAAAGCTAAACACTGTCATCATATGATCAACAATTAAATTAATTGGTCAAAACATGTCTATGAAAAACTTGCACATGTTTACAATACCTTTTTAAATGATTGTTTAAACTTGGAAACAACCAAGATACCTTCCAGTAGGTGAGTAGACAAACTACAGTGCAGCTAGCTACACAATAAAAAGAAAAGAAAAAGCATAGATAAATGTCCATGTCTAGTGTGAAAAGGGTATATTCTAGATGCTTCCAACTATAGACAGTGTGGAAAAGGCAATCTATAGAAATGGGAGGAAGGTTGATGGTTATCCAGTATCTAAGCAAAAGACATAAAGAAGACTAGATAAAATAGCTGGAATGCAGGACACTTTCAGGGAAGTGAAATTACATGATGCTATATTATTAGGCATATACAATATACATTCATCAAAATCCATTGAATTAAGCCATGCATGATGGTAGACATCTGTAATCCTAGCACTTGGGAGGCTGAGACAGAAGGACTGCCATAAGTTGGAGGCCAGGCTAGATACTAAGATTCTGTCAAAAACAAGGAATATACAAAACCAAGGATTAAACTTACATGTAGCCTACAAACTTTAGCTAATGGTATATCAATAATCTTGTATTGATCTTAACAAAATTTCTCCATTAATAGAAGATAATCACAGGAAACTTGAGGGGAGAAAAAGAGTATATAGGGATTCTTGGTGCTTTCTATTCAGTTTTCCTGTAAACTTAAAAGCATTGTATAAAACAAAGTCAACTCATCTTCTTACAGAATAGGCAAAACAAAGTTGGATCTAGAACTGAGACAATAAGTTGAAAACTCATGCAAATGCTGGTTTGGATGTTGTGACTGCTCATAAAACAGAATACACTATCAAGAAAGGGAATAAGCACAGTGTTTCCATATAAGGTCAGACAATAAGTAGAACACTACAGTAAGGTTATGCAGGCTATTCACCTACTAGACAGTATCCCAAGTAGTCAGAAGCCTCAAAATCCTAGTCTGTTAGAGAATTTGAGGAAATTCACAAGTTTATCTTGGAAAAAAATGAATGTCAAAACATAACAGTTGTCTTCAAATACTAGAAATATTGCCCCTTGAAGATAATAAATCAACAGATATATATTTATTAATATATTAAAACATTGTCAGCCAAAGCAGCTTAAATTCCCTTAATATGTATATGTATATGATATTATAAATTTAGGTAAATATAAAATAATATGATTCCTTGGAATTTACAGTAACTCAAACTCAACATTTAGAATTGCACAACTTAGCCACGTTTTGATCTTCTGTATGTTTCATTCATGCTGTGTTCTTCTGCCTTCTGCTGTAGTCTGAAATGTCCTCTTCCATCTCTCTGCTGATGTGAATTCTATTTTTATTTAAGAATTAGCTAGATTCTAGTCTTCTTGACATGACCTAAATCCTTTTAATAAATTCCTATTTTTTAAAAAAAAGCCTATGCTATTGTAACTCAATTACCACCTGGTAGAGATAACGCTAGCATCCCATTAAGTAGAAGTCATGTCTTTCCAGAAAGTTCTATAAAAACAGTAGAACCATATGCTTCTCCAGTACCTCTTGTTTTATGTGCCTTTACTTTGATAGTAATATCTACAATCTAAATATCTAAAAATCACCACACATGTTAAGAGGTGGGTAAGTATTAATATATTGATTCATAACAAGAAAAGAAAAGAAAGCATCTTGATTAAGATTTTATGCTCTAAATGTCCCCAATATAGTCATGTGATCATATAAATTGATGGGGGCATAGTAGCACATGTCTTTAATCCCAATGCTTGGGAGGCAGAGGCAGGCAGATCTCCGTGAATTCAAGGCCAGCCTGGTCTACATAGTGAGTTACAGGACAGCCAGAGCTATATAGTGAGACCCTATTTTGAAAAAATAGATATAGATAGATAGATAGATAGATAGATAGATAGATAGATAGATAGAGACAGACAGACAGACAGACAGACAGACAGACAGACAGACAGACAGACAGATAAAAAAGAGTTCATGTTCTGGATCAAGTAGTAGACACATTGCTTGTTATAGAAAATTTAGTTTTTATCTGAGTCTTTTCCATTACAAAATAAAAGTAATCAAGAATTTGGATCACAAAAAAAGGATATGGATCACTGAGTTGTTTTAAATATTCATAAAGATTAAACAAAAATAAATAAAAGGTTAAAGAAGATAATTTAATACAAGGCAAAGCTCAAAAACAATGGTATTCTCGTTGTCACCAATGAGATCCAGCACGATCTCCATTCTACCTAAAAACAATTGCAGCTTTTTGGAGACGAGAAGGTTCTATTAACCCATAAACACAAATGAACCTTCAGAATGATACTTCATGCTCCAGTCACAAACGGATTTGCAAAATCTAATTTTAAATCCATTCTGCAAAATCGCCAAAAAGGACTTAGCATGTCTAAATGGGGGAATCCTTCATGAAGAATACTAGACGATACTAGTAATATGCTTTCTGTATAATTCTGCTTCCCTATCATTAAAATACATCATGTATAATACATTAATATAAAACTCCAAGGAAATCAGTACATGTAAGAGAATCATAACTTGTTGACTTATTATATCTGTACATTATCATCTGTACATTTGTATGTTTTTTTACCTCTGACTAAATGCACTGCTATCCATGAAGGCATTTATATTTAATTCAATGACCACTGAGTAATGAATTAGATTACATTCAAGGAAAGCAATGACTTAGACCAGTGCCTCTCAGCCTGTGGGTCGCAACCCCTTTGGCAAAATCACCAAAGTTATTTACATTGTGATTCATAACAGTAGTAAAATTACAGTTATAAAGTAGCAAGAAAATTATTTTTATGGTTGTGGAGGGTCAACACAATATGAGGAACTGTATTGAAGGGTCACATCATTAGGAAGGTTGAGAACCACTGACCTAGACTGTCTGAGGCATTTAATGATGAATATATTACTTTATCATTAAATATATATTGTCTTATAGGAAATTAACCATATATACAAATATCCATAATATGGTGTAGGGTGTTATATTAGTCAGCAGCTTTGTGTTGTTACATTCAAATACCTGAGTGCACTCTGTATGTAAAAGAGGCGAATAGCTCATAATTAGGACATTCAAAAGCATGGCATCTGCCATGCCTCGGTTCTGGTGAGAATCTCAAGGAAACTATTAGATGGCAATGGCAAGAACATGTGTTGGAGCACACAGTCACATCTTGAACAAAAGGGAAGAGAACGGAGACAGGTGAGTGACATGAGTATCTTCTAGTAGATCCCACTACCCAAGTTTCACCACCTTCCAGCACTACTCTCTCTAGGGATCACACATGTTATCACAATTGACTCTTGGGTGATATAAACCATATTCAAGCCATAGTTGGTATGATAAAGAAACAGAAAACTAGCAGTATTCAAACAAAAAGTAAACTGTTTCCGACTGAAAAAGCAAAATAAAGCTGCAGGAGAATCTGAAGTGCCTTTGAATTCCCAGAGGAACAGGAAAACATGTAAGAAACTTTCACAAATAAGATATATCAAACAATGTTTTTACCTGCTTAAATCTGAATCTATTGAAATATTGATGCATTTAACCAATATATAGGCTGTAACTAACATTAACAAATGTTTTTACTAAATATAAGTAGAATACTAATTATGAATTCTGCTATGGATTCAGTAATTCAAGAACTTTGGCACAAATTAGTAAATAATCAGTTTGCCAAAACATATAACAGATCCTTGATAACAGTAGACATATTATACATACACACCTAGAATTCTTTGCACTTATCATTTAATATCTTGGAGGAAATACTGCCATCTTACTTCTCTATGCTCTAGAATTTTTCCATACACAGTTCCCACCAAGCAATGAATTATGCATTGTAAAAACAATATATGGAAAAAATATCCAGTCTTAAGTATGTAACAATTTAAGGACACTGACAAATAAACATTTGTACAGAAGAAAGACCAGAAGAGTGAGGGTCTAGAAATCCTAGTCTGAGAAATGAATGGGATAAAAGAACATGGAACAAGCACAAGGACCAGGCAAGGGGTGGAATATTCCAGCTACTTTCACAAACTTAACGAACTCCGGATTTTATTCTGGAGATGGGTGGAACACCATTTGTGTTTATAATGATTAAAATGTGAACATTTGCAAGTAGATGTACTGAGGTTCTCAAATGCATATGCATTCTCTCCCTTTGTCTCTCTCTCTCTCCAATCTCTCTCTCCTCTTTCTCTCTCTCTCT
>LZPO01097106.1:567196-590939 GCA_001675575.1 Neotoma lepida
CTGAGGTGAGGGGTGAGTACCTAGCCAAGGTTGGTGGGTAAATGAGTATATGGGGCTTCTCCTTGCCGCTTCCCAGTTTCTCCCATTTCTTGGTTGGTAGTTCTGGGATTCTGGGCTTTGTGAATAATAAGGAGTTTACGGACAGAGCTTGAAGGCCATTGTAGATGGCTGGGGCTGTCTCTGAGAGGAAGGTCTCCTCTACCTCACGTAGCTTTTGTTCACATGCACATCCTCATTCCAAGTAATGACCCCCACGGGGTCCGTTATAAGTCTTCAGTCCTTCTGCCCATTCATTCAGTGACATTTAGTATATACCCTTTGTAGGCCAGACATGGGTCAGAGTCTACATATTAGTGTACATCAGGGGTGAAGAGACTTAATCTACACCTACCTATAATTTCATGTCTACATGTGTGGTAAGGAATAGTTTTCACCAAGTCCCACCAATGTTGCAATATGTATAGATTTAATTACGATACAGGCTCCTGTGGGAGGAATAAAGAAAGCCACCATAAGGGTGAAACATGTCTCCCACCAATAAAAGAGGCCAGTGATTTTCTTGCCGACAGAAGAAAAACATTTTCAAAGTGAGCAGAGAAAAGCTTACAGGAATATGATGGTGTGAGGTCAAGAGAGCTTCAGATTTGGAAGTGTGGTTAACCCAGAGAATCTCTGGATGGGGTACTTCCAAGGTAGGAGGAGGATGCTAGAGGGGACAAATGTCTTCTCCAGAGTTACTTTCTTAAATGATCTAAAAATGTAGTCAGATTATAGTCAGTTGACTGTATCAATCTATATTATCGTGTGCTTGTCCTTGAGACTAAAAGAATATAACTGGAATGATACCTACTTCTCTAGAGGTATACAAGCAGAAATAGGCATATTTGAGCTCAACTGAATAAGTAATAAACAGAATTGTACCATCCTGGAAAGAATCTTCCTAGAAAGTATTAAGATTCCTCACAATAAAATTATCCCATGAATTTACAAGATTATCTGGCAGGTTAGGAAAAGGGCCAGCACACTAAATAGATAATTATGAATAATTTCTAACATCCCTTTCAATAAATATATGAAAATATCTGGAAAATACAACATAGTTCTTTAATTACAAATCAAATGTTCCTCAAGGTCAAACAATACCACAATATTTGCTTTCTTTTTATTAATTGTATTTATGACTTATTATCATTAATTTAGTTTACATGTATGAGTGTTTTGTCTACATGTATGTCTGTGTACCACATGTGTGCCTGATGCCCCACGGAGTTCAGAAGAGGGCATTGAATCCCCTGGATCTATAGTTATAGATAGTTATGAACCACCACGTGTATGCTGGGAATTGAATCTGCATCTTCTGGAGGAGCAGCTGGTGCTCTGGTGCTCTTAACCACTTAGTTAACTCACCAGCCCCTATTTCCTCTTTTTGAAGGAGTTTTCTTAGACTAGGAATATTTTCCATAATGAGTTTAGTAGAGGTAAGTAAGCTTCACAACTGTGAGTCCTATTTCTTACTTGTAATATCTTTTAACTCAATTACAAATATAGGATCAGAGGAACTGCTGGCAGTTACAACTTTTTAAAAGAAAAGGAAATACAATTTCTCTAAGGAAAAATCATACAGAACCAACATAAGAAATTATATGAATAAGGGGCAACCCACAGATAATTTGTTTTAAAATCTTAATTGTTTTGTCAAGCATAGCGAGCTGAATTAAAGACAGGCAATCAAAGGCAGTGATTATAAACCACTTATCCAGTTGGCATCATGCTAACAATGGGATCCCCTAGCCATCATGTAGCACTGATATTATTTTGACATTTTTATAAACAATGTGTGAGAGAAAGACGTCTTCAGATTTAAAGAATACATTAAGCTATTGCAAGAACTGAACTGTCAAACTGGTTGGGGGAAAACTGCCTCAAAATGTCATATGATTGAAGGAGTGGGATGCAAAAAAGAGGCAGGTGGGCTTTAAGGTAATGCTTCTAAGCAAAAATTATTGCAAGGGATCAACCCTTTTATAATGGTTGACTTTCAAATCTCTACATACATTCCCAACTTCTGTTCATGAAGACCAGGCTGGTAAACATCTCCCAATTATATATTTCCAACTGTATGGCTCATATGCACATCAAACTCCATATATCTCCATTTAAATTCATCTCTCCATACACCTAGATGCATTTTAATTTTGGCCCTTATAATCTTTAACATGGCTAATATTATCAGTCACTCAAGGTAGACACACAAGAGTCACCACGTTCTATTTGGAACAAAAACCACCAGCTGACTACCATAGAACTCACCGGAATAATAGCTTTAAAGTGAGAAAAAAATCAAATAATTCTCCCATTTAAAATCACTCAAAGTTCCAACATACTAGATCTCTCCAAACTCATGATATGGCCTTCCAATCTGTATCATTCACACTCATATAATTCGAGAATCTTTTTGTTCTAGAAACACTGAACTGTTTCTCTATACCACATTACCCAATAAAACTGCTTTCATTCTGTCAAAGCTATTTCTTCCTCTTTAAAGGGATACAGTAACTTTTGGAATTACATATATTCTTATCTGTGTTTTAAAAAAAGGCAGACTTGTTATTAAGGGATATTCATTGAAGCACTGTGTACATTGGTAAACAGTTGCCAACAAATCAAATGCACATTCACAAGACAATGCATAAATGAATTATGATATATTCACATAAAACTCTAAGGCAATAAAGTAAATGATACATGAGTATGAATAAATCTAAAATACATGCTGTTGATGGGGCCTGTCACAGAAGAATTTACAAATATCACTGAAACACACAAAATAATATTTACTATGGAAATAAACTGTGCTTGGGATAATATTTCTGATGAATGAGGCAGGTAAATGATGGCAGGAAGGTGGATATAGGCAGTTTCAAACATGCATGTAGTATTTCAGTTCTAAGAAAGGATCTAAAGCAGGTGTTGCAACATAAAAGATAAGGTGCAACACAGCAGGACAGTGTTAGACAGGAATGTTTGTCTAAACATTCTAAAACTTTTTACATGCTTGTAATACACTCCAAAAATACATTTGTAAGTCTGGTGTGGTTGTGTATACCGGTAAATCCAGTACTGAGAAGTGCAGGCAAACGAGATTAGTTGCATAACTGGTCAAAATGTTGAAAACAAGAGACTGTGAGTATTCACCCCTAAATGGAATATTTGTATCACCCCTACCCCCAAGACTTGAGGAACAACTTGAAAGAGGAGGCATAAGGATAGTAAGAGTCTTGGGATTGGAAGGAGCATTGGAAATGCTGTCTTCTGGATATGACATGGGTAACACACTTGTGAACTAACAGCAGCTAAGGTTACCTGCACAAGACCTGCACTAGATCAAACCATCTAATGTTCTAGCATAGGCAGAGGAGCTTCTCTTCTGGCCCAAATCCTAGCTGATGAGCTATTGGAAGCTGATAGTTGCTGAAAAATGGAGGATCATTTTTCTTTTGAGAATGTAGCGACTGGTAGTTTTCCCATGCTACAGTCAATGATCCCATACCCATGCACATATGGGTATCACTAACTGAATGTAGTGGGTTGTCAAAAAAAAGGAAAGAAAGAAAGAAAGAGGAAAGGAATTAATGAAAGAGAGAAAGAGAGAGGGAGAGAGAAAGGAAGGAAGGAAGGGAGGGAGGGAGGGAGAGAGGGAGGGAGGGAGGGAGGAATCAAACAAGCAAACATGAAGTTGGAAGGTGAACTTACAGGGTTGCTGGATGTTATTATATCAACTTAATATAAGTTAGAATCATTTTGGAAAAGGGAACTTTAATTGAGAAAGTTAACTCACTAACTTCCATAGTAATAGCCTGTGGGTAAGTCTGTAGAGCATTTTCTTGTATGAAAATTGATGTAGAAGGTCCCAACTCACTGTGGGCAGTGCCTCCTTTGGGCAGATAGTCCTGAACAGTATAAGAAAGCAAGCTGAGGAAGGCATGGGGAACAAGCCAATAGACAGTACTTCTCCATGGTCTCTGCAGCACTTACTGCTCCAAGGTTCCTTTGAGTTCCTGCCCTGAGTTTCAGGGATGATGGACTACAAGCTATAAGATAAAATAAACCCTTTCTTCCTCAAATTGTTTTTGGTCATGATGTTTTATAACGGCAATAGAAACCTAAGACATGGGAGTATATGAGGAGATACGGAGGGGAAAAACAGGGTGCATGTGATCATATCTGACTGTACACATATATGAAATTCTCAAAAGAACAAAACAAGAAAAAAGAAGTTTGGTGAGTACGAAGCCAGTACTGGCTACACAGCATAAAAATATAAGTGTGTGTTACACATTATACAATGTATTTTTTAATTGTCCTTCCCTCATTCAGTACATTAAAATGGGCTCTCTGACCAGTGGTCTATGGCCAGAATAATCATGAAGAAAAGATATGAGCTAAGGAAAGTTCACATAAAGCAAGTAAAATAATGCTGTATATTGTTGGGATAATGAAGAAGCTTTTTAAATGCTCATAAATCTATAAATTTTTATGATCTGTAGCAAAACGACTTTGCAATGGATATTGAAAGCACAGAGAAAAAGAAAAGAGGGAAAGAGACTGGGTTGATTGATTAGGCTTTGGTAATGCTTTTTGAAAAATTGGTGTGGCTTCAGAGCATATCAAATGGTTAATTTCCTAATCAGTGTGGCTGGAGATGTAAGGCTATCTATCCTATTTCTTTATTGATTCTCCTTTCAAGTTGGATTTTATTTTGTGTTATGTTGGTGGTTTTGTTTGGGGTTTGGGTTTGGTTTGGGAATTGTGTTTTGTTTTGTTTGTCGACACTGGGTTTCACTTTGTAACCCAGGCTGGCATGAAACCTGTTCTTTTCAAGTTTTATAGAACAGGAAATATACTGAGCCATAAGGTTTACCTATAAAATCTGTAACACTTAATTTCTACTTAAATTGCAGCCAAGGCGTTGCTAGGTTGCTGGAGGGAAGTTTTACATGAGACTAAATCTGACTTTCCACGTCTAAATCAAATAATTTTAAAAGGTCTTAGTAAGGTTAATAGAAACCACTCAGGTAGAAATTTTATATTTTATTGCCACAAGCATATCTATATATAATATATGTTTGTGCACACACACACATATATATGAGAGAGAGAAAGGGAGATTAATTGATTTTAGGTGCTAACAGGCAAGTTTATGCTAACCAATGCTAATCAGGTTGTTTCTGATTACTGAGTGTAAAGAGTCACGATAAACATGAAACAAGTATCTCATTGCAGATTTTCCTAAATACACATATCTTGGTTACTACAGTGATTTGATTATATCAATCACTAATGTTGTGAAACTCTATCATAAATTTGGAATATACTGAGATTCTGAGTGTTTATTGTGTGGGGGTCAACACTAGCTTAATTATAATCTTACCGTGCCTTTAAATCATAGCATAATTAGGGAGGAAAGGAGATTTGCAGAGAATTCTGAGAAGAAATAAATCGAAGTTTGTAAAGTGAGACAAGATACAGAAATATTCCACGGTATAAACAGATGGCGAAAGTAGCAAATCTTCTAGCTGCTGATTAAAGCCATTACCTACTGTAATTTCAATTTTCTTAAATATCATTAACCTTGAAATTAACTGGAAACCTAAATATTATGTTTGTTCTCATTCATAGAATACTGCTTAAGAACATTGGTATGCCACAATTGGATCTGTAATTATTTATTAACCTCTACACTGTCCATAATGTGCACTACAAAAATCCCATGGAGTTGCAAATTGGGTTGCTCAATAAATGTCATTGACTGCTTGTCTGTAAGCTATCAATCTACAACTCCTCCAGGAATGCCGGAGGAGAGGGTGATGACAACCAAAACAAGTGCAAGCGTTAGAATGGCTCATTTGCTATAACTCATAGTTGATATTAGCATGTTTAAACTGCTCTTGTGGTTGCATTCAGAAAATCTATGTCAAGCATATATGTTCTCTTAGGGACTGGAAACACACAGCAATGCAAAATTCTCCCTCTCTCTCATGTATAGTCTGCAATCACTTGTCACATTATATAAACTCTGCTTCATCTCACACTTGTCATCTTATTTCCTCCTCTCCCTGCAGGATGTCAACGGATTGGTTCCAAATGCTCGTATTTAGTCAGTGTGTGTGTGTGTGTGTGTGTGTGTGTGTGTGTGTGTGCACTTTGTTCACTATATTGTTCACTATAGCACTGTTTTAAACTGTGGTGGCTGATAAGCGTCCAGATATCTACATAATCATTAATAGGGAACAAGCTAATACATTAAAGAAGCTAATACACTTTTGGTTAAATAATGGAATTTAAAGAGGCTATCAAAAAGTACAATACAGAGCTGGAGAGCTGGCTCAGTGGTTAAGACAAGTGACTGCTTCCAAATGACATGGGTTAGATTTCCAGCATCCATACTGCTCACAATCATCTGTAACGCCAGTGCTAGGGGATCTGATGCTCTCTTCTGGCCTCTGTGGGCACTGCGTGAACATGATATATAGGCACACATGCAGGCAAAATGCCCATATGAATAAAAAGAAAATTGAAGTATAACAAAATTTGACCCATTTGAGTCTGTTTCCCATTGAAGGTTTCATACTGCATGAAACTTACATTAAATATATCTGAGCTCCTTCTCGTGTTAATCTGTTTTTCATTATAGGAATCTTAGCTGTGAATCTACATCGGGTAAAGCAACCTTTTCTCCACTACATGTGGCGGCCTGTGGAACCAAGTTGTTTACAAGTAAAGATGACCCTGGAAGGAGGCAAGGAGGAAGGAACCCAAGTTGTTGACAAAGGTCTGTGGGAGCCTGTGGCTGGGAGGCAAGGAGGGAGAAACCTAAGCTGTTTAACCTTTAAGCTGATTGGCCCAACGGGGCATCTACCCTGCCCCTCTCCAGCCTTGTGGTTTTAGGCTTTAAAAGGGGCTTACTGTTCTTTAATAAATGAGCTCTTGCTTGACCTGACTCCCTGCTGTGTCTTATTGTCTCCTGGGAAAGGGAGGCTGGGAACAGGCAGGCAGCTCGCACTTACTTTCCTCCGCTTCAGGTTGTCCCTTCTCGGAAAACCTGAGTTTTTGGCCCCACACTATAGACATAAGACATATTTTTTTTTTGCTTTCTTCACTGAGTATATCTGAGAGACCTATTAATATCAGTATATATAGTACTTCCCAGTTCTTTTTAGTGTCAGTGATACACACAGTATTCATGTGTTAAATAAATGAACTTCCACTGAATTCTCTCTATAGATATAACTTCATAGAATTACTGATTGTGATCAAAAGTTTGCTTAGCAAACACAGCATGGGGATTAAAGGAACGAGATTAGGATTTTCCCAGGGGAACCCCATTTGCACTGATGCCCTGAATTAATTTTATCACTTCCAAGATCACTCACAATAATGGCCCAGGTTGGATGAGCAGTCATTCATTCACCCTATAAAAGGAAAAAACACTGTAAGGCTGAGGTACATGTGTCTCTCATACAGGTAAGTTATTCAGGGCAACTTCTCATCAGAATCATGCTAAAGACGTACAGTCATTGTTTCCTTCTATGTACTGCTATGCTCTGTGAGTGATTGGCACTCCCCACTCTCTACTGTATCCCATCAATCTGTTTTTCATTAGAAAAGCTAACATATAACTTCAATGAGAAGGCAACACCCCATCCTCATAGTTTTTCTGTATAACTATGCTAGGATCTACAGCATCGTGACCTACCGTCACGTCATCTTAATTTCCTGGGGAAGAGGAATAAATCAACAGTGCATGTTGTTGCCCCCAAATTTTACCCACAGAAAACTTTTTAGCTATACATCCTTGATACTGTGATCACAGCTGAAGGACACTAAGATACATTTATTTGTGGATGAGAGGATCCTTTGAATACATCAAACAAGGAAAGCATATTTGATTTGTTTATAAAGTGATTCACATGCTCAATAGCAATATTCATGCTTCTACTAAAAAATTTCAGGAAGTGAGGAAAGAGAAAGAAGGAATCTCAAGCTAATTCTTGAAAAATGTGCCTGAAATGTCAAATCAAAAATGTTTAAATACCATCCCAAAACACTAGGTATTTCTGAAACATGGGGTTCAGTTTCTGGCTTAGTCAGATTTGTTTTGGGAGCTTTCACAACTTACATTTATTATTATAATCCCCTTTGGGGGAATGATATTATGAGATAGAAACATTTATTTCACAGTTGATCTGACTTGGCATGTAATGGCAATATTCAGAAGGGCTTCCAGGGCCAGAGGGTTGACAGGAATTTGAGAGCACCTTTGCCTTGTTACAATCCCTTCTCTGATGCTTCTCACTTGCACTGAACTGGCCACGGGTTTTTGTTTTGTTTTAAGCATCTTGTATTAATGACCCTTGGTCCACCCCAGCAGCAGCACCAGCACCAGCAGCCTGTTCCTTCATAAATGAATGATGGCCACAAAGCAAACAAAGCTGGGCCTGGGAGCAAAATAAAGCTGAGCATGTAGGCAGTCCTCTTGCTCCAATAAAGCTCTTTGAAATTATGTGACCCTGTAAGCTCAATTTCCAAAGGTCTTCTCTCCATTCTCAAAGCATGATCTGTATCATATACTTTAGTTTCTACTCACCTATAACCCTTTGGAGTGATGAACCACAAATAACACATTGACAAATACGTTTAATTGATAGATAAGATTTATTTGAGGGATTTGCCTCCTCCAAGGCAGCCATAGACTGAAGGAAATTTTCCAGCATCATCTCAACTTTTGAAAAACATAAAATTCAATAAAAAGTGGGCTATATTTAAATAATAATTCTCCTCCATATTTCTTGTCTCCACCAATATTATGACAATTATTCCCATATATCTTGAAATTTGGTGACAAGCAGGAAATAGGCAGAACTATATTAGCCAAATATATTTAGATAAAAACAAAGATTTCTGGGATATCATTTCTCTAATGTTTAACAAAATAGTAAAAACCTGGTAAAAATATTACATTTCAATGCTACAAACTATGAATTGAAAGCAGAAGAAAGAAACAGAATTCTGAAACAAAAGAGCATACTGTATTATACTTTCCACTTAAGTTTCCTGTAACCTTCAGGACCTAAATTGTAACTTATAAACATCATAGAAATTATCACTGTTCTAATATCTACAAAATGAACTTCAGTTCAAAACCAGTAAAAAAGACAAATACTGTGACTTCATACTGATTAAGGAAGCAATCCATTAAGAAGACATTGTGATTCTAAACATAAATGTCCAAAAACATAGGTGCAATTTCACTGCAGTATCATAATCACTTCAATCAGCTTACATTTTCCACAGGTTGTCTTTGTACTTGAAAGTGATGAGGTGGGAAGTAAGGCCAAATTTACCACGTAGTGCCAGTGAGGCCTTAGAGAATCTAACCTGAGCTTCCATTTCTTTTCCTGTGAAAACTGAGGATATAAATGTTTAGAGTTAGAACAGGATAGTTAAGTTTTAAAGTCAGAACAATGCATGCAGTGCAATAGAAACTAATGTTTGCTATTATTTTGTTTTAATTGAACTACTTTCTGTCAAAAACATAACTTATTGACATAGATTTTGACATCATTATAAGTTCCACTATGATCAAGGTGCTATAAAATTCACAAAACATCTCTAAACTATGAGAGTTGATAATAAAAAAAAAGATTACAAGTAGAGCAAGCTCTTTTTTGGACTAAGAAATTACCTAAGAAAATTAGCTCTTTAACCTTTTTGATAAATGAAACTCAATATAGCTGTATTACAAGCAACTAAAGGCATATAATAAGAGGTTTGTAGCCACCAAATTGGAAGGTATTATTACAAAAGTATAAACTGTGCTCTGATTAGCCTTGAGGCAAAGAACTTAAAGTAGCTTAACTGCTTGTTACTTTTTCTCTACTTTTCTATTGATAAACATGATGATAAAAGAGAGTAAATTTGATTTACTCAGGCAAAGAGAACAGATGTTATGTGTTGTAAATTTTGCTAAAAGCCTGTGAGATAAGAGAGTGCATTTACATGGTTGTCTAACTATTTCCAATTTAATTTATGTGGTACAAGTAGAAACATTAGAAAAGTTTTTCTTTTTCCTGTCCAATGCTGATTAAATCAATCTGAAGAATCTCCCATTAAATGGATCACCCTGAAGACAGTGTTCTTTATGGCCTCTAATATTACTCTGACAAGAAGAAAACTGAGAATCATAGACTTCTGATAAGAACCAGGGAACAAACCAAGAAAACAGAAGGCTACATATAATGAATGAGAATAAAAATAATTTATAGATTAGACACGTACACTTTAGGGTTAAAACTCTCAACGACCAGCTCTCAAGAGAAGAGAACAACATATCCAGCCCAGTAATGAGTGATTTGTTATATATAGTTTGAAAGGGAAGAATTGGAAATTAGCAAAATGTAACAGAGAGAAAAAACTGGGAGAGTGAGCTGGTTTTATTATAACATGAGCTTTATAAGGAACTCTGCTGTTCCTCAAAGATAGGAATATAATCTTCATAGCCACAAAAAATACAAGTGTTTATTCTTCAGTCCTTCAATTTAACCCCAGACAAAAGGGAGTATCCCCAACATTAAACATCCAAACAGGATCAGGTCAAGGGATGCAAATATAACAATAGTTATTTGATTTATAGCAGAAGTTGGATACTGTGATTTTATTCTGAAATCCTACAGGCATTTTAGAAACCTGGGTTTGTAAATAACTTTGTTCCAGGTCTTAGTATAAGTTGTTAAAATATTGAAGGTGAATTTTACTATTAAATGTTAATATAATAATGTTAATACTAATTAAGACTTGTAGAGTACTTACTAGTCTTTAGGTATGTGGTTAAACCCTTCACGTATATCATCTATCTATTCCTTCACAAAATTCCTAGGAGGTGTACATTATTATTTCTGTTCACAGATGAAAAAAAACTTTAGGGTTAGAGCAATTAAGTAGCTGAAAATTGGAGAATTCCTGTGACTTCACAATTTCATTCCCAGACCCTTGTTCTTCTCTAGCAAATACCTTTGAAGGCCTATGAGACACTGAAATAGACAAATATAAGTGTAGGAGCCACCCTTATCTAAGAATTTTCCTTCCTTATGGTTTTAGTTACCCATGATCAACTAAACCTCAATAGTATTAAGTGGAAAAGTACACAAATAATTCATGCTTGAGGGACTGGAGATATGGCTCAGTGGTCAAGAGCAGTGGCTGTTCTTCTAGAGGACCCAGGTTCAATTCCTAGTACCTATATGGAGGCTCACAACCATCTGTAATTCTGGTCCCCAGGAGATCCAATGCCCTCTTCTGGCCTCAGTGGGCAGTATATGCACGTGGCGCACAGTCATAATTCAGACAAACACTCATACACATAAAATAAAAATAAATAAAATCTCAAAAATGAAAAAGTAATTTGTGTTTTATTACCCAGCTGTGAACCTTATGAACTACAAGATGTAAGCAAGATGTGCCCAGTGTGAAATAATGGCACTACTTACTGTTATAGGAGTAACCAGTTTCTCTCTACATGAATTTGAGGCCCACTCCCCAGGAAGGAACCCATTCCCGGTATTGTAAAACTAGTCAAAAATCCATGCTGGGGGAGATCATGGGTCCTAAGAAGGAACTGAATATTGCTGTTTAAATTGCCATAGTGCCAAACTGCCTTCCAGATATTTACATTTATAGCCATAGACAACTGCTACTTTCAGCCTTAAGCAAAGAAGCCCCTCTTTCCAGTAAACAGTGGTAAATACTGGGAGTCATGGCTGTATACGGTACTGAGAATTAGTGACAGATGATTGTTCAGCCATGACAAGATATTTATACCATCCCCTCTGTGGAAGAGAAAACAGGACATGTGTAAGCACCAGAAGACACAGAGAAGGGCTATAAAATGTCATCTTCTCGGCAAGATCTAGTCATTGCAATCATGAACTCACAGCAGCTGCAGATGCCTGCACTGGACCTGAACAAGAATCAGCCCATCAACAGTCAGACACTGGTGTAGGAAGTGTTCAGGGGGCTCCAGCCCCCACTGCTAAATTATTTGCTACTAACAGATTCAGGGAGAAACAGAGACATTACCTTCAGCTGGGTACTCCCTAATGACTCCACCAGGCTCCAATGGATAGTTCCATTGCAGTGCTCACACAAATAGCCGTGGTTAAACTAAATAGGTCATAAAACAAAATCAAAAGTCATGAATCTGGGAAAGAGATTGGTAGGGGGCATTGATAGGAGTGGGAGAAAGATAAGAGAGGGTGGGGAGAGAGTATTCAGGATATATTATACATGGTATGAAATTATCAAAGAACAAAAAATTAATCCATAAAAACAAATTCATATTTTAATTGATTTCATTACCACATATTGTACTTATTGCCCTACTTTATTAGTTGCTACTTCTTATTATGTCTAATTTATATATTGAACATTATGATAGATATGGATGTGTAAGTGGGAGACAAAGAGGGTAGGGATAAGAATAATCAGAATGAATTATATACATATAAAAATTGTCAACGAACAAATTTAATTTTTTTTAAGTTTTTAAAAGTAACAAAATTTTTTTCCTTAAATTGAAAAAATGGGAAAAAAACATAAAATACAGGACTCAACATTATTTATTTTTTCAGGCACCCACTGGGAGATTTGGAGCATATACCCTATGGGTAAGGGAAACTACTGTGCACTTATCAAAGCAGTATTTCATAAAGAGGCTTTTTGCTGCCCATATTTTTCTGATTTTGAGGTACAAGAATCCTGACACAAATGGGTGGTAATTGCTCCTAGTCTAAAGTACAACTTCTGTTAATAAACTACAACAAAACCTGGATCCTTACTATAGAATAAAGTGGTCAACCAACAATATGTGAATCAAGCAAAGTAATATTGCAACAGTCTAGCTGCTGAGAAGGGTGTTTTGGTTGAGTAAATTCCTGGCATAGGTCCCTCACGGGTCACATCCTGAGTGTCATGTACTTCAGAAGACAACTTCTCAGAAGTATACTTTAAAAATAAATAAATAAAAGTTCTCCACACTATTTTCTGGGCTCCTCTTGGTCTATCATAGCATCCTATTTTAACATTCTTCAAGGTGGCATAAGATTTAAGCCGAATTTCTTTGTCAGAAAAATCTCCTTAAACTTTTTAAACTGCAAAATGTAATAAAAAGGAAAATGGCAAGTAGGGCAGCAAAGATAAGAATGAAAAAGGGGGTCATGCTTAATAGAGTAAAGCAAAAAGCAGGAATAAGCAAGGAGGAAATGTGACCCCAAGAGCACCCTAACTCTGCCTGGGCCCTGTTGGTCAGGCATGGCTCCCAAATCAATTCTGCACTAGGTCTGTGTCTCTGACATTCAGACTGTTTTGAGGATCCATCTATCTTCCCAAAGTCCCCAATAGCCCTAAGTAGACTTCAAAGCCAGTGTTGAGTCTAAAGCCCTATGGCACTTACAATGTCTGTCTTGGGGCTTCACGGTGGCACTAATAGGGGAAAATATTTGAAATAATAAGCTTTCAAATCACTTGATTCTAGATATTATTACACTTATCCAGACTAACATTGCCCAAATGATTTTGCTTGAGATGTTAAACAATTAAATGAAATCAGAGAAAGAAATTTTATGTATATCAGTTAAAGAAGAAACATAATATATCTCAACTTGCTGATGATATGATTATATACCTAGATAATCTAAGAGAATCCACTGAAAAACAAGTAGAAAATAAATAGAGCATTAAAATTAATACTCAGAAACAAATAGTCATCCCACATACAAACCAAACTATAATCCAACACAATGGAGGATAAGACCCTATATACAAGAGTAACAGAGAAGATCAAATACTGTGGAGGTAATTTAATAAATCAAGAAAGCTATATGAGAAAAACTTACAAATCCTCTCAAAAGACACAAAAATCACCTTGGAAAATTTAACAGTATTCTACCAATGTTGTTTTTAGTTTGATTTGGTTTGTTTACTTGTTTGTTTATTTTGAACAGGGTCTTACTATGTAGACCAAGCTGGCCTCCAACTCACCTGTCTCTGCCTCCCAAATGCTGGGATTAAATATGTATGCCACCATACCTGGCTATACCACGTTCTTGATTATAAATACATCACTTGTCCAAAAATAGTCTTTAAATGTATCATAATCCTCATTTTAAAAAATACAGCAGATGGGCTGGCAAGATAGCTCATCCGGTAAGGGGCTTGCTGCTAAGGCTGAGGACATGAATTCAATTCTCTGAACCCACGTGGTGAGCACTCCCTGTTCTTCTAGAGGACCCAAATTCCGTTCCCAACACCCATGTTGGGTGTCTCACAACTAACTATAATTACAGTGCCAGGGGCACCTGCATTCACATGCACATACTCACAAATACACACACACATATACAAAGAGTTAAATATAATAAAAATAAATTCTAAAAAGTGCCAATATTTAATTCTTGATATTTACAAGCTGATTCTAAAGTCTATGTAGGAAAATGGAGCAAGGACAATCAGGAAAAGCTGTTGAGGTCTGACTACAAAAAGCAATCTAAAGAATGGAGAGCTGGAAGTAAAAGATGTGTTGGTAGCTATATATGTATATACATAAATATGTGCATGTGTGTATATATGTGTATGTATATATATATTATGTATGCATATATATATATGGTCTCTGTAGCATGTGCTATACCAAAATGAAATACAAAGTTATGTGTTTAAACCCTAAACCTTAAATCACTAAAGTACTAAAAGAACCTGTGAGTATATAGTTTATAACTTTACCATGGTGAAGGACTTTCTTTTTTTTAAGTTTGTGTATATGCCCCATGAATGCATGTACCCATGGACACCAGAAGGTGTCAGATACCCGTGGGCTGGTGCTACGGGCAGTTGTGTTTAGACTTGGATCACTTCCCTAAGATATGGCAATGTATATATACAAATAGTCCTGGGGAAAGTCCTCAATCTTAAACATATGCCTATTCCAAACATTTCATTATTTTAAATATTTATTTGAGGTGGGGGAGGCAAGTGTCCTTACTTGCTAAGGAATGTCTATAGCCTTTGTTTGTTTGTTTTTTAAGATTTATTTAACTTTCATACATGCATTTACATTAGCTGTTCTGACTGAGGTGAGGTGGAGTCTCAAAGTAGTTTTAATTTGCATTTTTCTATTGTCTATAGATACTGAATATCTTTTAAAATGTTTTTGGTCATTTGTATTTTTTGGCACTGTTTATTAATTTCATAGGCCCATCTATTGACTGGAAGATTTGGGGGTGGTGTTTAAATTTTGCCATTGTTTATATATTCTAGATATTATCTTCCTGTCTGAGGTATAGCTAGCAGATTTGTTCCTATTCTATAAGCTGTTTACTGTGCTGATAGTTTTCCTTCTTATGCAGACTCTGTCTTAATATCTTTAATTAAAAGATATTAAGATATTAATTAAAAGATATTACCTAATTTCCCTCTTCCCTTTCCTGCAGCTGCTCCATGTCCCAACTTCAAATCTGTGGCCCCCTTCTCTGTATTACTGCTACATATACATGTAAATGCAGAAGTATATACATGCAATGTGTTGAGCCTATTTGGTGCTATTTGGAGGTACATGATTTCTGGGCTGATCTTTTGGTAATATATAACCAATTAGGGAGCTCTTCCCTGAGGAAGACTAATTCTCCCTCTCTCAACAGTTGATAGTTACCTGTAGTTCTTTGTCTAGGGGTGGGTCATCTCAAGGCCCCCACCCTTTTTAGCATGTCTGTTGGTGTTGTCATTGTTTAGATTTTGTTTAAGCAGCCATATTGTTACAGTATCATGAATGTCATTTCCTTGTCAATTTATAAGAGATACAATTCTCACAGCAGCTTTCCTGGTCCTCTCGCTCTTTGCCCTTTCTTCCTCAATTTTCCTTGAGCCTTAGGTGCAAGAGTTATGTTGCAGATCTATCACCTGGGGCTAGGCACTCCATTATCAGCTGTTCTCTGTATTTTGACCAGTTGTGGTTTTCTGTAATGGTTTCCATATGTGGAAGAGAAACTTCTCTGATGAAGGGTAAAAGCTACACGGACCTGTAGGTATAAGGATGAGCATTCAGAATGCAGTTAGGAATTATGCTGGCCTAGTAAAGCGGTAATAGTAGGTTCTCCTTCAGGATCCATGACCTCACTAGCTCCAAGTAGTTAGCTAGGTTTCCAGTAACCAGGGATGATTTTCCTCCTGTTGAATGGGCCTTAAGACCAATTAAACTGCTGTTGGTTACTGTCAAAATGAGAGCCACTATTGCACCCTTAGGGATATCTTGCCACGCTGGTCATGGTTGTGGCTCACAGGCATCACAGCTGGATAAGACCATTGATTGCTTCCCTCCCTTGACAGCTGGCATACTATGGAAGCTAGACTGCAGGAAGGAGGCTTTCCAGTTAGCTTCAGGAGGCTTTCAGATTAGATCCAGTTTGAATCATCTGAGTTCTGTGTCTAAAGTGCGTAGTGTCTTCAGCAATAGGAACTTACCTTCAACCTCTGCGAGGTAACCAAGGGCAACAGCAATAGCAAGAGCCTATGTTGTTTTGGAAGATTTTTAACCTCATGTAATCTCCTTTGTCAGTTCTTGGGATTGCTTCATATACTATTACAGTCCTCCACAGATCATTCTGTTTCTGTTTTCCTCTGCTCTATCCATATCAGTGTTTCAGATTTTATATTAAGATCCACTTGAATTTATTTTTGTGCAGGGTAGGAGATAAAGATGTAAATTTTATTTTTCTAAATGTGGATATTCAACTTAACCTAGCACCATTTGTCAAATGAGCTATCTTTTTTCCGAAATATATTTTTATACCTATGTCAGAAAATTAGGTGGCTGTAGCTGTGTTTTTCTGTGTCTTCCATTCTACTCCATTGGCATATATATCTGCTTTTGGGACAGTATCACAATGTCTTTGACACCTATAGCTCTATAGCATAATTTGTGGTCATGTATTAGAGTAATTCTAGCATTGCTGAAAAAAATTTGGATTGCTATGGTTATTTGTGTTTCCATACAAATTTTAGGATTGTTTTTCTAGTTGGTGCAGAATATCATTGGAGTTTTGATGGGTTTGAGTTGAATACGTAGGCTACTTTCAATAAGAGACATTTTGTAATATTCTGCCAGTATATGAGAATAGAAGGTCTTAAATCCAATAGAGTATGCAATTTCTTTCTTAAATGACTCTAAGTTTTCACTGTAAAGGTCTCCCACCTCCTTGGTAGGTTTCTTCCAAGGGATAATATTTTTTGAATTGTTATAGATTGAATATCTTCCCTAATTTCTTTCTTGGCAAGTTTAGTATTGGTATATACAAAGGCTATTTATTTTTATATATTGCTACAGCTAACAGTGTGTCTTAGTCAGTGTTCAATTGCTGTGAAGAGATACCATGACCATGGCAACTCTTATAAGGAAACATTCCATTGTTACTGGCTTAGAGTTCAGAGGTTTAGTTCATTATTGTCATGGCGGGAAGCATGGCAGCATTCAGGCAGACATGGTGCTGGAGAAGTAGCCAAGAATTCTACATCCAGATTGGCAGGCAGCAGGAAGAGAATGAGACACTAAGCCTGGCTGGAGCATCTGAAACCTCAAAGCTACACCCCCCACCAGTGACTCACTTCCTCCAAAGAGGCCACACCTACTCCAACAAGGCCACACCTCCTAATATAGTACAACTCCCTATGAGCCTATGGGGGAAATTTTCATTCAAACCACCACACAGTGTATATCAAATATAAGCATTTTCTAGTGGCATCTGTAGAAACTTTTAAGCATAGGAACTTGTCATCTGCAAATTAATTTGAATTCTTTCATTCATATCTACAGCACTTTTGTTTCTTTTTCTTTTCTTATTGCTCTAGTTAAGACTTTGGAGAGAGAGGGCATCTTTTGAGACTTCAGAAAAAATGCTCCCCTTTTTCCCCATTGAGTATAATGTTGACTATAGGTTTGTTATATGTAGCCTTCAGGAAGTTGAAGTATATCCCTACTATTCCTAGTTTCTTCCGAACATTTTTCCAGTAAGCCATATTGAATTTTATCAAATTTCTTTTCTGCTTCTATTAAGATAAGTACATGATTTCTGTTGTAAAGTGTATTTAAATGGTGCTTTACATTTATTTATCAGTGTATAATTGAACCAACCTTGCATCTCTGGGTTGGAACCAACTTGGTCACAATACATGATCTTTTTTAATTAATGTCTTTTCATAGAGTTTGTAAACATTTTTGTGAGAATTTTAGCATTCACATGCTTCTGAGACATTGGCTCGAAATAGTCTTTGTTGTATCCTCATCTGGTTTGGGTGTCACGGTAATACTATGTTCACAGAATGGGGTGGTCAGTGTTCCTTCCTTTTCAGTTTGGTCAAACATTTTGAGAATTGTTATGGTTAGATATTCTTTTTCTGTACAAATATTTATTTTACACCCTGACTACAGTTTCACCTACCTCCTCTCCTCCAAGTCCCTCCCCGCTCCTTCTTCAGCGCCCCCCCCCCATCCACTTCTCTGTTTCTGTTCACAGAAGGACAAGCCTCCCACGGATATCAACAAAGTTGCATTAAGACTAGGCACCATGCCTTGTATTAAGGCTGGGCCAGGCAACTTAGTATGAGAAATAGGGTTCCAAAAGACAGTAAAGGAGTCAGAGACAGGCCCTACTCCCACTGTTAGGAGTCCCAGAAGAAGACCAAGCCACACAACTGTCACATATATACAGAGTGCCTAGGTCAGTCATGCAGGCTCCCCGGTTGTCAGTTCAGTCTCTGTGAGCACCTAAGAGCCCAGGTTAGTTGATTCTGTGGGTTTTCTTCTGATTTCCTTGACCCCTCTGGTTCCTACAATACTTCCTACCTCTCTTCATCAGGATTGCCTGAGCTTGGCCTAATATTTGACTGTGGGTCTCTGCAGCTGTATGGAGCATGCCCTCAATCCCAGCACTTGAGAGGTAGAGGGAGGCAAATCTCAGTTCAAGGCCAGCATAGTCTACAGAGCAAGTTCCAGGACAGCCACACAGAGAAACTGTATCTCAAAACAAACAAAACAAAAACACACAAAGCTCTGGGTTAAATATTCTTATAAGTTTGCTGTAAGTAAGCAAAATGCGTGACTTTTGACCACAAGGACTTGAGTTTGATTCCCAGAACCCATATTTTAAAAATCTAGGTGTAGTAGTACCAGCACTGAACAAGCAGGTCCCTGAAGTTCTCTGGCCAGTTAGCCTAGTCTATTTGGTGAGTCCAGGCCAGTGAGAAACCAAGCCTCAAAAAAAGGGGTTTGAAAGAACCTAAGGAATGATACCTGAGGATGTCTTCTGGCCTCCATATGCACTCATATGTTTGTATGTGTGTATATATATAAAAACAAAAAATGTTTGGCAGAATTCAGTAGTGAATTCGTACATTCATGGACTCTTCATTGTGAAGGAATTTCTATAATTGTTTCATCATTATTGCTAGCTATAGGTCTGTTTCAGTTGCCTATGGCTTCTTGATTTAATTTTGTTAAGTCATGCATGTTTGTAAATGTATGCATTTCTTGTAGGTTTTCCAGTTTTAGGGAATATAAGCTCCCAATGTAGTTGCTAATGATCCTCTAGATTTTACTGGAATCTGCTGTAACTTCCTTTTCACATTTAATCTTAATTCATGCTTATTTTCCTTCTTTTGTTAGTTTAAGCAAAGGTTTTTAGAATTTATCTCATTATCTTTTAAAAGAACTGTCTTTGATTGACGTTATATTATTATTCTTTCAGTCTTCATTCATTTATACCCTAATTTTATCATTTCTTGCTATCTACTACATTTGGGTTTGGTGGCTTCTTGTTTCCTAGAACCTTGATTAGATTGTTTGAGATATCTCTAATATTTTTTATGTAAGCACTCTTACTATAAACTTTCTTCTTAGAACTGCCTTATCTGTATCTTAGAAGCCTAGTAAATTTTATTGCCGTCTTCATTTGATTATATGGTTTTATAATCCACTCTCCATTTCTTCAATGACATACTGTTCATCCAAAATTGTACTGTTCCATTTCCAAGTATTGGTGTAGTTTCTGTGGGTTCTCTTGCTGTTGATTGCTAGTTTTATTCCCCTATGATCTGATTAGATACATGGAATTAATTGATTCTTTTATTGGTTGGTTGATATGCTTTCTGTCCTATAATGTGATTGATTTAGGGAATATTGCCATGGCTATTGAGAAGAGTATATTCCCTATCTGTTAGGTGAAATATTCTGTAAATACAATTTAAAACCAATTGATCTGTGGTATGATTTAACACTAAGTTTTCATTGATGTTTTTTAATTGAAAGATTCATCTAAAGATAAGAATTGGGCATGAAAGTTTCATACAATTATTGTTTCAAGATCTATGAGATCTTTCATTACCTTTAGTGTCTATTTTATGAAACACTAAATGTTGGCTTACAACTAATATATTCTTAACTGTTGCATTTTTAATATGTAATGTCCTTATGTCTTCTGACTAGTTTTTTCTACCTCATCAGATGTGAGAATAGCCAAGCCAGTTTGTTCATAGCTTCCATTTGCTTAGTAGTTTGATTGCCACCTTCAAACCTGGTTTTGGATGTCTTTGTCAGTGAAGTGCACTTCTTAGAAATAACAGTTGAATCACAATTTGTAATCTAGTCAGTTAGGCTGCATCATTTAATTGGTGGGTTGAGACCATTTCCATCTAGGGTTATTATAGAGGGGGGCTTTTTATTCCCTATGATTTTGTGGGTTACTGTTCTGGTTAGTTAGGTTTGGGAAAGTTCTTTTCTCCTTCTGTTAATATTGGGGCTTCAGTGTATACTGTGCTGAATATGAGGGATTCCTTCTCATCCATCTTATGTTCATCTAGTCCCTTAATCAGATGTATTCTTTGCTGTGCTTTCATGAATGAGACAATCTTTCTTTTACCACTGTGTACATTATTCCTTTACATATTTTCTGCAGTGCTGGATTGATTGTCATGAGTTGCTATAGCTTGTGTTTATTTTGAAATGTTCTTATTTCCTCATCAATTTTAAGAGATAGCTTTGTTGGGTATAGTAATTTTCATGACAGTTATTTACTTTCAAAGCTTGAAATCTATTGTTCCATGCTTTCTTGGTTTTCAGCATTGCTGACAAGGGATTTAATATTCTGCTGATATTTCTGCTTTTGAATATGAGTTTCTGTTTTCCCTGTAAGCTTTTAAATGTTGTTTGTTTGCTTTGTATTGTTGACATCTTAACTATGATATATTGTGAGAGGTTCTTCTATAGTTACATCCATTTAGAGTTCTAAATACCTCATATGTTGGAATGTCTATCTTTTTTCTCTGACTTTGGGACATTTTCTGCTATACACTTTATTGACTATCTTTTTCTTAACTTTGTCTTAGCTCCTTCTAATACCCCCATGGATTGCTGTGCTTGGTCTCTTTAATGTACCCCAGAATTCTTGCAAGTTTTGTTATGTTCATTATTTTTCCCATATCCCATATATATTCCCATATATATATATATATATATATATATATATATATATATATCATACATATATGATGGATGCCAATTTATCCTCCATCCTTTAAATTCATTCTTCTCCATGCTTTTTTCTATTGTTGATGTTTTCCATTGTGTTTTTAATTTAATTGATTGATTATTTCTGGAACATGAACATGTTTGGCTCTTTTCCAGAGTCTCAATTTCTTTGCTGAATTTTTCTTCCATATTTTTTAATTTTCCCTAAGTTACTGACCATTTCATTCACTTTTTAACCTTATTGTCCAGTTCTTGGACTTATAGTCTTCCTTTATTCATCTACTTATTTGAGCCCTCTATATGGTCATTAATCCTATTTACAGTGGAATTCTGCAATCTTTTCCTAGCATTTCACTGTTATTACCTTTTGTTCCCAGGGTTGAGGAGTGGTGAGCTTGTATTATAGTGAATTACTGCTCATATTTTATGTTTCTGTGTTGTGTTTTGCACATCTTTTAGGATGGGGTGTCCTCCAGTTTTTTTCCAATCTTCACCATTGCTTTTGTTTGTTTGTTTTATGTTAATCCTCCTTGGGAATTATCTTCACTTGGATTTATATTCATCACTACTGTTTCAAGGAGAAGCCAACTACAATAACAAGTATGATTTGAAAACAGTCCTGATGTTAATATTTTTAAAATAAATTTATTTATTTTACATCTTGGCCCCAGTTTCCCTTCCCTCCTCTCCTCCTAGTCCCTCTACCCACCCCTCTCTGTTCCTACCCCACAATCCACTCCTCCTCCATTTCTGTTCAGGAAATGGGAGGTCTCCCATGAGTATCAACAAAACATGGCATATCAAGTTGCAGTAAGACTAAGCACCTCCCCGTGTATTAAGGCTGGGTAAGGCAACCCAGCATGAGGATTAGGATCCCAAAAGCCAATAAAAGAGTTGGAAACAGCCCCAGTTCCCACTGTTAGAGGAGTCCTACAGGAGGACAAGCTCACAATTAGAAGACAGAAACACACTTCATTGTTGTCTCTATTAAGTTTAGAGAGAGCTGTGTTTGGATAGTAGATGGAGAAATTATCATCTGTAGGGTTTTTTATAGAGCTAAATATATCACTATTCAAGTGGTGAGCTGAAAAAGGAATGAGAAACATCCTTGGCCTCAGTCTCATTCCCAGATCTGTAGCACACTGTGACCTGTTGTTCCATCTCCTTGTTCTCTGCCCTCATTCGCTGGGAACTAAGCAGAACCTGATGGAACACCCTACTTTCCTCTCTCCTGTGGAATCCTTCAGCCAAACTACCACTCTTAACCCATCCTCATTTCTAAGTGCCAGTTCCCAGTACCTAGAAACACATTTTACTTGGAACCATACCTATCCGGATCCTAGAAGAATTTTCTACCAGGGAATACACAGCCATCACACTCTCCTAAGAATCAGAGAAGGCAACAGAAACGATGGAATAAAACACCCACCCAACAATGACCAGATATCAGCACCTGGAATTATAATCTTCCCAAATCCAGATGCCTAGATGCCAATGTATAAACAAAAGCAATTACAGTCAGAACACTATGTCTCCACTAGAGCCCAGCAACCCTACAGCAACAGGCCCTGAGTACTGCAACATAGCTGAAGCGTAAGAAAAAGACCTTAAAATATCCTCTTTGCATGTGATAGAGGTCCTTAAAGAGGAAATGAATAAATCCCTTAAAGAAATCTATGAAAGTGCAGGTGGTGATGGTGCATGCCTTTAGTCACAGAACTTGGGAGACAGTGGCAGGTGGATCTCTGTGAGGAACAGAGTGAGTTCCAGGACATCCAGGACTGTTTCACAGAGAAACCCTGTCTCAAAAAACCAAAAAAGAAAGAAAGAAAGAAAGAAAGAAAGAAAGAAAGAAAGAAAGAAAGAAAGAAAGAAAGAAAGAAAGATCTATGAAAACACGTGTAAAAAAAGGAATAAAACAGTTCAAAACCTGAAGGTGGAAAAAGAATTAATAAAGAAAACCTAAACATCTGGAAATGAAAAACTTGGGAATTTGAACAGGAACCTTAGAGACAAGCCTCACCAACAGAATACAAAAATTGGAAGAGAGAATCTCAGGCATTTAAGACATGATAGAAGAAATAGATACCTCAGTCAAAGAAAATGTGAAATCTAAAA
>LZPO01097106.1:615631-639451 GCA_001675575.1 Neotoma lepida
ATGGGGGGTGGGTTGAGGGGGAAGGCTGGGGGGTGGGAGGAGGGAGGAGAGGGGAATCTGGTTGGCATGTAAAATGAATAGAAAATCTTTTAATAAAAATTTTTTAAAAAAGAGTGAGGGCAAGCAGGCAAAAAGCAAAAGCTTCTTTATTCCATGTTCTTTTATGTAGGCTGCTACCAGAAGGTATAATCCAAATTTAGTGTGGGTCTTCCAATCTCAAAAGATCTGATCAAGAAAATCATTCATGAGTGTTCCCCACTGCTTAGATTTTAGCTGATTCCACATGTAGTCAAGTTACCAACCAAGATTAGGCATCATACATGCCTTTTCTTTCTCTCTTCTTTGGCCTACTAAATATGTGGAGTATGTAGAGCCCTCCAGTGGCCACACTACTAAATAAAGTGACAACCCCTCCTGTGGTACCCATCAATTGTCAATTGTTCTCAGAAAGAAGTGGGGCCTTATAAGCACCTCCATCATGGTGGACTATTAATCAGGCCAATCTCACATGAGCCTTGTTCAGACAACCACAACTGCTGTGTGTTCATGTTTGTAGAAACCACTTCATAACCAGATGGCAAAATTTCAAAGCATTAATTCCCATCCTCAGCTATTATTTTATTCTACCCCCTCTTCTGCTATGTTCCATGGGCATTAGAAGTGACATAGATGTCCCATTCGTGGTTGAGCACTAAGCAGTCCTGCATTTCTCAGCACTTTAAGCAGAACTTCCTTGGTCTATGGGTATGATCATAATTACTTAGAAGGCAATTTGATAACATGTCCATTTAGGAAACTATAGTAGCAGATTCCTCCCTAGGACCTATGACCTCCCCAGCCATAGGCTTTTGTCTGGGTTTCCAGTACCTAAGGTGTTCATCCCCTGTCATGGAATGGATTTCAAATATAATCAGAAAAGGTTACTCCCAAAACAGTCATGTCATTATTCTACCAGTGGGCATATCTTTTCTGGAATATTGTATTAGAGCCTCAGGGACCATAGCTGGGTAAAAATGTTAATGATTGTTCTCCATTAACAACCCTAAATAGCACTTTCTGATGCTATAAATACTAGACAGCAAGAATGGAGCTGCCAGCTCAGTTCCAGCTTGATTTTTTTCAATATCCTATAAACAAAGAATGTGATATCCTCAGCAACAAGGTTTTACCTTTCCATCTTTGTGGAAAAACAAGAACAATGACAATACCCTGCAGTATTTGGGGGGGGGGNAACACTGGGATTTTCACTTATAAACTATGGTTTCTGGGAGCAGCATTTTATACCCATACATGATAAGAATGTTCCCAACTAGAGCTGGAGAGATGGCTCAGTGGTTAAGAGCATTGGCTGCTCTTCCAGAGGTCCTGAGTTCAATTCCCAGAAACCACATGGTGGCTCACAGCCATCATATAGTGGGATATGATGCCCTCTTCAGGCAAAAATTCAATAGAGCACTCATATACACTAAATTAATTAATTAGTTAATTAATTATACACTAAATTAATTAATTAATTTATTTATTTATTTTAAAAAAGAATGTTCCTAACTGGTTTTGAATTATATTTTTCTTAGCTTATACAATAGTAAGTTTCTATATTGTTTTTTCATACATCCTTAGATTTCTTCCCTACTCCACCTCTCCCCCCATTATCCTGCCCCATCTCTGTTTAAACCTTTCTACATATAATAGTCCCCATACTGTTATATCCCAGGTATTTTAATGTCCCCACTACACTCATGCCTCCTCTGATGGCTTCTCTCAAACTTCCTGAGTTCTTCAGACACTCACTCCAATTTACTCTCAAAATTCAGAACTTAGAAACTAGGATATACATATAAGAATGAACATCTTCCTGTGCCTGGGTTGCCTTGCTCAGTATAATACTATCTATCCATTTTCCTAAGACTTTTATAATTTCATTTTTCTTTAGTGGTGAATAGAATTCCACTTCTTATTGCCATGTTTCCATTTTCTACTCAGCTAGGAGGCATGGTGGTGCACACCTTTAATACCAGCACGTGAGGGGCAAAGGCAGGCAGATTTCTGTGAGTTTGAGACCAGTCTGGTCTACAGAGTGAGTTCCAGGACAGCCAGGGCTACACAGAGAAACCCTGTCTCAGAAAAAAAAAGAAATTCCATTTTCTACTCATCATTTGATAGATATGTAGGCTGATCCAATTTTCCAGCTATTGTAAATAGAGCAGCAATAAACATGGATATGCAACTATCGATACAGTAAGATACAGAATTCTTTGAATATATCTAGCCAGGTGTTAATATCACAAAAATAACCACAATTCTATTCTTGTAAGCATTATCATTTTTGTGTGTGAGTGAGTATGTAGTACGTATGTGTGCATATGTGATTACATCTGTGTATACACTCCTGTACATATGTGGAGAAGAGAAAATATTAGATGTCTCCTATCACTCTCCACTTTATCTCAAGACAGATCTCTTACAGAACCTATAGTTGCTTTTTGTTTAGCTATATGATGGCTATGAAGTCCAAATTATCCTCTTGTCTCTGCCCCAGTGCTGGGGATAAAGGTATGGCCAGCTGCACCTAACATTTTTAGGCATTTTAATGTGGGTGCTGTGGATTTAAAATCAAGTCCTAATGACTTCACACTAAGCATTCTTACCCACTAAATCATATCCCCAGCCTCTATTCCCTTCTTTTTAAATTGCTTTCTCTTGCATCTCTACCTACTTTCTTTTCCTATCTTCCCTATCCTGCCCTTATAATGATCAGTGGCTCTCAAATTTATCAATTGGTAAGGTACTCATGGGTAGCTAGCCTTCCCACAATTAGTCTCTTGGTTTAAAATCATTTCTCTTATCTTTTTGCTTGTGAGACTAAATCGTTTCTGTCTAATGATCCCATAAAATGCATATGACTGAGAAATATCTGAATTTGAGGCAAAAGTTGTCAAACTCCAATATTATCACACTTGACAAAATAAATTGTTTCCCAAAGCAAAGATAGGAGAGAAGGAGAAACTCTCCATTACTTCAAACTTTCTCAATAGGAGAACTAAAGTTCTGTTTGATGTCTTCTAGGAAGTTCCCCCCTTCTAAAAGCCATCATCAATTTTATGTTATCCCATTCCTACCTATGAAGAAGGTTCTAGTTAAATCATTGATTTAATTTCAATAATTATATTGAAATACCATTTTGTAGATGTTTATTAAATGTTCATCACAGATTCCCTTACCTCCAAATTTGTGCTACTAATTACACAATTTCAAATTACCGTTTCTTAATTAACCTCTAATTCTGGTGATAGTTTCTCTCACACAATTATTCCATATTTCAGTATTAGTCCATGTAATCTATCTTAAATAATTTTTAGACATAAATAATCTATAAGGAAATGTCAGTTAAATATATTTTGAAGACCTTTATAGAATAAAGAGAATTATTCTGAGTCTAGGATCCAACATTGAGCTGGATGCTCATAATAAGATAACTATAAAAGAACCTAGGGCTTAAATCAAGGCACTATGTCAATAAGTTGTTACCAGCTTGCTCCATAGAACTAGGCACACCAGCAATTGAAGCTCACACAAGCTTTGGAAAGCTCCGACCCTAACTAAACTATCAACTACCTCCCTTGGAAGATGTCTCCATCTAAAATGGTGTCTCAGCTTCCCAACCAACTTCATACTGCTCATATTAACATTTTCAAAATGCAAGAAGATCATCATAGATCATTTCTTACCATGTTGAAAGAGATAGCAAGATTGGCAAATGGCTCCTAAAAATCTATTAAATAAATCTATCAACAAAATGCAGAATAAGCGTGAAAAATAATGAAACCATTGCTGAATGAGGCAGATGGCTTGGCAACCCTAAAAGACTAATATCAAAACAAACATTCATTTGAGTCTTCATCAAGCTTCACTAAATTAGTATGTGAATTCAAACATTTGTCTTTCTACATTTCTTTCCCAGTGATAGGGACTGTATGAGTAAGGACCACCAGCAAGAAGAGGAGGAAATGTTAACCAAAGAAAAGAGTACTTGTGAGTGATGCTGACACTAAGCCTTATGGTAATTATAATAGAAACTATTGGAGACCTTCCATCTATACCTCAAAGACCTAAAGACATTTGAGTTCTTTCCTCATGTGTAATTATCCATAATTAACACCCCAAGTTTTTCAAACTTTGCCACCATATTCTTTTTGTACTGAAGTAGAAAAACTTCCATGCTATTGATGAATTGATCTACAGTGATAAATGTACTCATAAACAGGAAAAACACATTTTTAGGCTACATGAAAGTTCACAGACAAGTGTATGTAGTGGAGAAAATGTATTGAACTTGTTCATAAAACAAGAAATACAGTTATATTAAAAGAATACATCCTTCCAAGATTTCAACATCTAGAAATCTGGCCACTAAACTGTGCAAAGAATACAGTAAAGATATATGTTTGTATCCCACAAGATTCACTTAGACTTCCACATTCATACACACACAAAAAAAATGTTCAATACGTTAAATACTTGTAAGAGATCATAAAGTATAACTCATAGTTTAAAAAGGAAGCTACTGTGAAAGCAAGGATTTGCCATTCACTCTGGAAAAGTCCATGATAAACTCTTTTTGAAGTGACTCATCATGAAAATAGAATATATTTAAAACACATCAATAGAGTATGTGAGCAGCATTAAAAGCAAATTAGAAGACTGATTCTAATCTCCCTTGGGGGCTGTCAATCAAAAGTATTCCTATACCTTTCTAGTTATCACAAAGAACTCATAGCCCTAACGAAAAGAACCATAATGATATGTAAGCATATCCTAATGGCACATGATGTGAAGCTGTCCTCAGTGAATTGGTATTTCTAATTAGATAAGAACCAGATTACTTAGAAGCCTCTTCCCAATAGCCAAATTGAGTTCATGTACTATAATCTGGGACCCAAAATCTGAAATACTCATCAGGTGACTGCTTAAGGTGATTGAATTTCTAATAAACATGGAGGCAATTCTTACAAGATCATTTTGATATACACCTTCTCGAATTCCATCTTTTGCACAACTAAATGAAATTACCTATTTGTTTTGTTTAGAAGTAGCAAGGATTCTATTTTGTCTTTCCCTGAACTGAAGACAACTGGATTAAAAAAAAAGAAAGAAAAGAAAAATCTTTCTTCAGAATTTTTTCTTTTTATTTTTCTTTGTGTGTGTGGGGGGGGGAATCAGATTACAATATTTTTGTTTGTTTGTTTATGGCCTTTGAAACAGGCTCTCGGTATATGTAAAAGTCATGCAGGCTCACCTCAAGTTTGTATTCCTCAGATCCCAGCTTCTTGAGTGCTAGAATTACACATATGTTTTTCCACACTTGATTATTTATGCTCACTCTAAGACATTTTAAAATAAAATGCATGTAACACTGAGATATTTGAAATAACCTAAATGTACAGTTAGGAAGTATTTATATATGTTCAGGCTCATCCAATTAATACAATGACATTTGTGATTTATTTTAGTGGAACGAAAAAGCAAAAGATAGAGGTCATTTCAGTGCATGTGTGTAGTGGTCATTAGTAGTATTACTTGCCAAATTTTTGTGCTTTTCTCATTGCCTCACTAGATAGCATGATGGTGCTTCACGGCCCATATGAGTAATAATTTGGGGCAATAAGTTGTAGGTAGAAGTGGTATCTGTCATTTCAGACCAGAACATTTAATTTCTGGTATAAAAGCCTCTAGGGCTTTTTTCCATTCAGCTACAGCAACTTCCAAAAAACAACTTCCCATTAGCCTAAGTACAGTGCTGAGAAAAAGGCACTATGGAGCAAAGCACTCAACATGTCTGTGGCGACTTGAAGCATGAGTGTACTGCTTAAACCCCCATCGATTTGAAGGTTGCGAATTATATCAGCGTGTCCTAACATATTTTAACAATAATAAGCTATGTACATTATCACTCATGGAGAAATTTTACCCAAAAGCAAATATACTAACATATTAATGTAGGGTAAATGTCCTTGAGTGAGTCATGGATAAATCTTTATCAATATTCTGTAGTTCCCATATTTTCACAATGTCCATATAGCTTTATAATTGGAAAAATACTTTTTATCATTTTAAATGGTAAGATATATTATAGAAATATATTATTTTCATTGGTTTCCATATTTTTCAGTTATTTAAATTAGACCAGCTTCTACCATACAGCTCTCCCATGAAATGAAACACATTTTTACTAGTATCACTAAAACTTCTGTTTGTTATGCTTTGCATGAATTCCAGGACAGCCGGGGCTACATAGAGAAACCCTGTCTAGAAAAACTGGAAAATAAAAATAATAAATAAATAAACCCTCATATGACCTGTGAAATGAAGAAGTTACTTCCTTATTTTAATTTTTAAGTGTCTAAGGTATCCTCTGCATATAGAATTATAAGTAAAAGGCTGAAATTCAAAAGGGTTTCTTGTGTTAGCTCTGTTTCTTATGGAACATGGAGGCATTAATAAAGGAGGCATTAATAGATAAAAGCCTTTTCCTCTAGATACCAATTGTGTTACATCGATTACAATGTAAAGCTCAAGTGTATAGAAATTCACTTGACAGCTACTAAACAAGACAGCATGAACAAGAGTAATCTAATATATACTAATTTCAGCACAGAAAATAAATGTTTGTGGGAGGGGGACTTTAAAGTGGCATTTAAATATAAGTACTACTGTAAGTATTATTTCACTGTAAGTTCCCACTGTTTCACACAATGCTGTGCACACAGTAAATAGTCAAGTGGTTTAGTGGAAAGAACATTGCATTAAAAGGCAACAAGCCTGGATTTTTGCTCCAGCTTCACTAATATGTAATTAGCTAGGTTTTAATCTATCATTTTTTTCCCATTTCCTCATCAGTAAGTTGGGAGTGGAATCTACATTGTCTCAGTACAGATAGTGATACGATGAAGGCAATGAATGTTTTATATAAGGTTATAAAGAATTCTTCAGATGATAAATTTACCTTCTTTTATATAACCTTGATGTACAAAGAAAAAAACTATCTTATAAGATTTCATCTTACCTTCACTAAGATCAATAATAATCAAACCCTACATGCTTCTATAAGTGAATCTTGGGACATGAACTACTTAGATGTTAATAAATCAAAGATATGGAGGTTTGCTCTTCATGGTACTTGAAATTCCTACTTGCTACAGTTTTTAAAACAGTCTCTTTTCTGAAAATCAAGCCAAGGTCATTTCTTAGGGTTTTGACAATTAACATAGTACTTCATTTCTTCTGTCAAACATCCACTGCAGAAAGTTATAGCTATTTTCCTTTAACACAGAGTATTGTTGCTAGTAGATCCTAAATAATGTTTTCATTTTTATCTCGAGTGACAGAAAGACACTGGAAAGGGTTAAAGGTAACAAAGACTGCAAAGACATCTGGACTAAAGTCCAAGTAGGCCAGGGATATTTAAGCACTAATTCCTTGAAAATGTTCAGCAAGAGCTACTTCTCTTTAGACCAAGAATCCTCAAACTTTTCTGATGACCCTGAATAGTCAAAGCAATGTAGAAAGTATCACAAACTATACTATAGAGCAATTGTAATAAAAACCACATGGTACTGGCACACACACATCTCTTATACACATCTAGATGTGTATAAGAGACAGGAGTGGAGTAGCATGGTATGGCATGGTGTGGCATAGTGTGGAATGGAATAGAGTAAAATAAACTCTCTCAGCTAAGTAACAAAATCACACATTGGAAAATAGATTGCCTCTTTTACAGGTAGTTCTGGGGGAGAAGATATCTATTTATAGAAAACTGAGATTAGATCTCTATCTCTTATCTGGTACAAAACCAAGTCAAAGACATAGATGTTAGAAAGATGTTCAGTGATTGATAGTGCCTACTGCTCCTGCAGAGGTTCTGGTTTTAGTTTCCAGCACCTACACGGCAGCTCAAAACCATGCATAACCCACTTCCAGAGAATCTGATGCCCTCTTCTGGCCTCCACAGGCACTGAATATGAATATGGTCCACATACACATGGGCAAAACACTCACACACATAAAAAATAAATTTAAAAAACTGAACCAAAAACATTAATGTAAGGCCCGAAACTTTGAAACTACTAGAGGAAAATACTTCAAAATATGGGATGGGCAATGACCTTCTAAACAGGACACCAATAGCTCAGAAAATAATAGCAAGAAATGACAAATGGTCTTGAATCAAATTCCAAAGCTTCTGCACAATAAAAGAAACAATTAGAGTAAAGGGACAGACTACAATTGGAGGAAATCTTTGTAAATATTTATCCAGTCAAAGACCTATAAATAGCTCAAAAAATGAAACACCAAATAAGCAAATAATACAACCAATAAATGAGCAAATGAACTGAACAGATATTTTTCAAAATGTACAATAGACAGTAAATACATTAAAAAGGTTCACCTGTCATATTTTTCATCACATTTCATCAAGAATGAATGGTACTATTTACAGGAAAATGGAACTTGAGATCATCATATTAAGTGAGATAAGCCATATTCATACAAGTTTCATGTTTTATATACTAGGAGGAATCTAGATTTTTTTAAAAAAAAACTAAGACATAGCTTTGCGCAGTGGCAGTATCATAGCCAATGAGGTTTATCCGAGGTACAATTATTGCTAATTAAAAAACTAAGACATGAAAGTAGAAGGGGAAATTATTTATGTAAAAGAAGAGAATGGTTATAGGGTAGGAAGTACAATATAGGGTAATATGGGGTAAATGTGACCAAAATATATGCATGTATGGAAATTATACCAATGAGTCACATTCTTTTGTACAATTAAAATATGCCAATAAGCTGGGTATGGTGGTACATCCTGGGTATGGTAGTCCTACTTATTTGGGAAGCTAAGACAAGATCATTTGGGCCCAGGACTTTTGGGCTGTTCCAACCAGTATATACATTATATTTGGCATTAATAGGGTAACTTTCTGGGGAAAGGGAACCATCAGGTTGCCTAAAGAGGGGTGAGTTGTCCAGGTTGCAAATGGACAGATTAAAATATGCCAATAGAAAGAAATTCAATAGACTTTCAAAGTAATATCAAACTTAATGAAAAGAAATAGATCTTAACAAAATAAAAATTACTAAAGCTTTAGCTATATTAAAAAAAGAGAATACTCAAATATGCAAAATTGGAGACAAATGATACCACCACAAGCAAAGGTTCTTAGACTATATTAGGGACATATATATGCCAACAAATTTGATCCTACAGAAATTACTAAGTTGCTGGACACATTCTCCTTAATAACACAAAATCATGAAGAAATAAAAAGTCTGGGCAAACAATAATAAAAAAACAAGACTAAATCAATAAAACATCTCCTATCACAAAAATATCTTATGACCAGATAGTTTCATATTGAATCCTACCGAACTTGTGAAGAACTAATACCAATTTTCTCCAATTACTCCAAATGATCAATAAAGGCATTCTTCTGAACTAATTATATGAAGCTAAATCCCTGATGCACATGAATGCAAAATCTTCAACACATTCAAATCTTCAGTAAATAAAATACAATAGAATATCAAAAGTATTGTTTACCACGATCAAGTGGGATTTGTTTGAAAGATATAAAGATGGTTCATAAGCAGTCAGTAACTAAGATACACTGTATCACAGAATCAAGTACAAAAGCCATATAAACATCTCAACAGAAACATTGAAAGCATTTGATAAAATTAATCTTCCTTTTTAATAAAAGTACTTGAATTAATTAAGCAAAGAAAGAATAAATGTCAGTATAATATAGACTACATATAACATGTCAACAGCTACAATTATACTCAGTAAGAAAAATCTAAAAGCTTTCTAAGATCTAGAACAAGACCATCAATATATCACTAAAAGTCCCAATGAGAAAAGAGAGCATTAAAATGTTTGCAGATAAGTCTTTTTACTTATTCTTTCACAATTTCATACATATATAATATATTTTATTATATTTTCCTCTCCCCCATTATCTTCTACTATCCTCACCACCAAATCCCTTCTTATTCTTAACAAGCAGTCTTATACAGTAAAATAACCCCTAAGATGACACTAAAAACCTTGAAAACTAATTAGTACACTTTTTTCAGCAAAGTTGTAGGATACAAAACCAACATACAAAAAAATCAGTAGTTTTTCTTACACCATAGAACACAGCTAAAGTTAACTGATGTTCTTCCTTTTTCATCATGCCTGGCTGTTGCATGATGCCCAAAGTGAAATAGCCATTGGTTAAGGTGGAATATAGGAAAGAGAGAAGAAATTTTTATTTCTTTGCCATATGCTTAAACATTAAGTAATCCATTAATTTTCTCAGCATTTTTAGATTTTTCTGAAATTTCCTGCCAAATGGAATATCCAGCTGATGCAATTGTGTGTAAAGAAGAAATTGTGCTTTTAAAATAATCAAATTAGCCTAAATTTATTGAGTTCTCAGGATACAATCCCTGCTGGGCAAAAGCTGTGTTTCTTCTAATTTCTCCATCATAATCATGGTTTAGAACAATGTATTCTTACCAAGCATGAAAATAACTTTCTTTTCAATTGGAGTTTACTTTTCAAAATAATTGTACTGATGGAAAAGTCTATTGAATCTTAATTGTATTATAATGTTCACCATAAAAGTTAACACTAAAACTGTTGGAAAATATTTGTATAATGGAAACACATTCAAATTATCTTAAGTCCAAAGCTCAAATTATCAGACTAGGTTAACTGAGACCTGATTTTATAGATTTTCATGATCAGCTAAGAATTTAATAAACTGTTTTCTTTCTAAAGGACTATCACACAGTTCATTTATACAGATAGATTATATATTATATATAATATATATATTATATATATATATATCACAAAGATAGAAATTTCAAAGTTTATGATGGAAACAAAGGACTTCCCTACTTGAATGGCTTCTCGGGCTACACAGTTATCACACATCTAAATGCCACCAACTTCCATCTCAAAATCCAGCCAACACAACTGGTAGTACTAGAGCAGACAAGAACACTGCCTTTGGGGCCATTTGAGATTCCTCTAATTGAGAACTCTGTTTAGATCTGTATATCATTTTTAATTGGATTATTTGGTTTTTTGAAATCTGATTACTTGAGTTCTTGTTATATTTTGGATATTAGCCCTCTATTGGGTGTGGAGTTGGTGAAAAACTTTTCCCACTCTGTAGGCTGCCATTTTGTCCATATTACAGTGTCGCTTTGCCTTACAGAAGTTCATCAGTTTCATGCGGTCCCATTTATTAATTTTCCAGGCTCATATACAACCAAACAGTTGAGTACTCAGGGAGTCAGGAAGGGATATTGTGGCAACTTCTATGAACTGCTTCTTATTGCAATGAGAATTAAGCTGAAATGCCTTTTTTTTTTTTACTATATATGTTTGCATGTAATGCTATCAGCAGGAGAGTAAGCCTAAGGCCATAGTTCAACACACAGTAGTGATTAAATGTCAAGAAAGCCCATAAAGCAAAGTAGGAAGATAGTAAGAAAAAAAGACTGGGCAGAAAAATTGAAGTTTCTCTGTCTCTATTCACAAAATTTCTGACACAAAACTATCAAGGTATGCCATAGAACCTATACTCTGGCTGGAGGTGGATCTGATTTTCTGGGGGGGAAATGGTCAGAAAAGAAAGGACACAAAATCATTTCCTTTTTGTTCACAGGTAAGTATATATACTATATTTTCATTCTCCATTTGTCAGTTAGATTAGATTATTTTCACTTCCTAGCTATTGTGACTAGAGTAGCAAAGAACATGGCTAAGCAAGTATCTATGTGATTGAATGTCCTGTTTAAATTGTGTGAACAAGCCCAGCATGATGGTGAATGCCTGCAAAACCGGAACTAGAGAGGCTAGAGGAAGAGGATCATAAGTTTGAGGCCTATATGGGCCTCAAGGTACTCCATCCCAGAACAACAACCAATAGTGAACAATTAGTTAGCACTTACTGTCAGGCATTGATCCAAACTTTAATTAAACAACTCTATGAGATGAGCAATATTTTTGTCCAATTTACAAATAAGAGGCTTATGATGGCAAAATGGCTAACCTAAATACAAATAGCTAGAATCTACACCCTTCAGCCCCTAAAATACATTTCTCAACCACTGTGATACATCATGCCACACTTCTATATAGGTTATAAATAAGGACTTGCTGTATTGAAATGTTCTTTGAGGTTAAAATGTCTTTAAATGTAAGGGTTTTATGTAACTGAAGATCAGATAAATGTATGTATATGTGACATATATCACACATACATATATAATACATATATATTATTTGTCGTAGATTTGTTTTCAGATATGAAAAGGGTCAATAGAATCACAAAGCATATAATACTATGAATCTATTTGGTTCAGCTATGGAGGATAACCTAATAATCCTTCCGAAAAGCTAATTTCTTGTCAGATACTTTGTCCTTCTATATAGCAAGTGATCCAAAGACAAGTTCCTGTCATAATCTCAACTGCATGGAAAAGGCAGCTATCTTCAACAAGGGCATTTCAATAATGAAGTCTATGCCCCTAAAATGTGTTTATTAAATAACATAGACTGAACTAGAAGCCCTGAAAGTGTAGAGGCCCTGGGGGACACTAATCTGATTATATTATGGCACTGCTAAGGAGGCATGAGACAGGTCAGGAAACACTGAAGCCCTTGGCTTAACAGGTACACCTCGGGGAGCCAAAACTGGATCCTGAAAGAGTAGTCAGTCACTCCAGAAACAAAACCAAACAGAAATTCCATATAGAAGGCCTGAAAAGTGGTCCAGCTACTGTGAAAAGTGAGTCATAATTAAAACAAAGGAAAAAAGAACACAGGTGGAGACTCTCCTGCTGGGAAGTGACAGAGCACCAGTCCCAATCCCAAACTGGAGACACAGAGGCGAACCCAGCGTTCCCAAGCCTTCCCACTGAGTAACATTTACAGCTATTCCATTCTTGCTGTTTGGCGAAAGCCTTTATAGATATCTTGAGAATACACTCGATATAGAAAGAGGCCTGCTGCTTGGCTTTTTTACGGCTAAGCTATTGATATTTTAGGAGAGTAATTGAACTTCTCAGCACTAACTTGTTTTCTCCATGAGCTAAAATTCCCCAAAGATTAGTGAGTTTTCAGGGCATATGCAAAAGTAACTTTAAATCCAGTGCCTAACTGGCATTTGGATCTATCCGGCTTTGAGAGAGAAGGGGCAGACTAACAGACTAACATTCTTCCAGTTTAAATCTGTCCTTCCCTCATCTTACACACAGGTACACCTTGACATCTTGACATTTTTTAAATGAGGACCAAAAAGTGGGGATTTAGCTTTTTAGTTAACAATTGATATTTCTCCAAGAGAACTACCATGATCTGCTTGCCTGAAAAGTCACTTCTATCCCACACGGTCCAGCTGTTGTTCCCAGGTTGCTGAAATACTGAGCACCACTAAATAACAGTGTTGAAATGAACCACCATGGCTCATGACCACATTTGATTCAGTGCAAATTAATGCCTCATTCAGAAGGGTGGTGTCCCTTTCCACCAGTGTCTCCACCCTCCAGTACCCACAGTGCCCCCCTTTCAGCAATAGTAGGTTATTAAAGCAGCTGGGAAAACACAGGCCAGTGCTCCCCATCTCAAGCCCTGACAATAGAGATGAATCACAGACTCACGTCTCACTCGTTTCTTTCTTTAATATCACAACTACACAGTGGCCAATGTTTCAGCTAATGAATGGCATAGTGCTTCTTAGAGACTATATCTTTCACCTAGATACACCACTATTAAGACTTTAATCATCTTTGTAACCATTTGACCAGTTATCTTACAACAGTGAGTTCACAGCATCCAGTCATCAACTGTACCTTAAGCACTACCTATTATGTGGTGGGCCCTATGGTATAGGTTATATCCCTACTGATTTGCTCCCTGGCCTCTCACAGCTTACCTTTCGTTGGTAGATGGTGAGTTAAACAAGCAATAACAACAACATGGGCTACACAGTGACTGTAGAGAAGGTAAGGGTGGTGATAGAAACACACAGTGAGGGCATCTAAACATAGAAAAGGGCTTTTTAGAGGAGGTAGCATCTAAATTAAGACCTGAAACATGAGTAGAAATCATCAGATGAGGATATATTCCAGTCAGAGATGATGTCTTAGGTCACATTTCAGGCAGGGGCTTGGGGGATGACAGGTTTTTGTAATTAAAAACTGCGCAGCATGTCTGAAGCATGGAGTTAGAAGGAGCCACGTGTTTAGACTTCTTGAAACAGCTTAGAGCATTTGCATCCTCAAACTCCAGTGTCTCCTTATCTAAATCCATTATGCATCCTATTTTTCTGAAAAGAACTTTAGCTAATATTTATAGACAAAATAGAAGCCACCAAACAAAACTCCCCGCCTCCATTATCAAACATAGAAACTCATTCCATCCTAACTGTCCCTGAGTGCTGCATCCAGTCCAATGCTTCACAGTAGACTTACATTCTTTTATATATTCAATATCCCCTTATCAAATAATTCAGTCCCATAAACTTTAAACATGCTCAAATTTCTCCCATTAAAAAAATCCTGTCCCATATCCTCTAAGTAGATGGTGATTTCCATCTTCCTCACAAGAAAACTTTTCACAAGTCATGCGTATTTGTGACCTCCACCTGCTCACAGCCCAGTCATTCCCCACTGTGTACTTTATACTAATGTCACCAATGACAGTCATGATCCTGCATCAAAAATGGCAGTTTTGCATCTTCATCTTCTTTAATGTCTAAAAGCACTGACCATCGCGAGCCAACCAATTTTAACATTCTTTGCTTGACTTTACAACCACCTCTAGCTTTCTTCTGGCTTTTACCTTTGTTCTAACTCCCCTTTCCATAGAAAGTCATTAAGTGTCTAAGTTCCTCAGTAGTTGATTTGGTACTCTTCTCTTTTCTTGATGTAAAATCATTACTCCCTGTATAAAACCACATCACTGACTTTGATTGCTATTTTAGGTAAATAATGCATAAATTTATATATTCAAAGAGTTCTCCTATGGGTCTCATTGCTATGTGTATACATATTTCCCTACTTAGCATTTCACCTGGGTGTCTCAAATGCAGTTCAAACTCTGTTTGTTCAAAACTGAATTCATATCCATCTGCAATCTTCCTTACACACATAACCACACACTTAACATTCTTCAAATATTTCCTATCTTGGCAGACAGTATTATCATTCATTCATTTTCTCAAGCCAGAATTCTAAGCATTTTTCACATTTCCCCCTCATTCCCTGCTTCTAGATTGTTAGAGTTCAACGAATTCCACCTTGAGTGTGTCTCTTGAACTCAGACTCTTCATCACACACCTGCCATCTTCCTAGTCAAAGCTCTCACCACCTCCTACCTAGACTAGTACAGTGACCTAGACATGAACTGCAGGGTCCTTCCTCTTATTTGGCACAATAGACTGATCTTTTCAAGGCATAAACCAGGGCTTCCAGGGCTGGCCACAATGGAATAAGCCTACTCAAATGTATCCTATCAATTACAACCAAAATAATACACTAGATATAAAAGTCAAAATCCTGAGAACTCTGCAAGGACTATAATAGTAGGAGAATTTGGAAATGAAGTTAAAGCTTAAGGAAGCAACCAATGTAATAGTAGGTTTTCACATTATTTTCCTCTCAGCTCCATCTCTGAGTATCAATTATAGGACTGCAGGAAAAGCAGGTAGTAAAACCTCCAAGAGCAGTCCTGAGATTTTTTTTTTAGATTATTATTTGATTACATTTCTTCCTTCCCTTTCCTCCCTCCAAACCCTCCCATACACCTCTCTCTTCTCTCCCTCAAATTCACAGTTTTTTTACTAAGTGCTATTGCATTCATATAAGTATACACACACCTATATATTATATATAATATATATATACATTATATATATATATATATCCCTAAATATAACCTATTCAGTATGTCCTTGAATGGAGAACCAGAGTAATGGGCTCTTCCAAGTGGAAAAATACAGAAAACAGAAATAAGTGCGAAGAAAATATTTTCGGATAGGTGAGATGGGTAAATAGGTAAAGACACCTGCTGTCAAGCCTGACAACCTGAGTTCAATCACCAGAACCCATGTAGTAGGAGAAGAGAACAGATTTCTGTAAGTTGTATATATGTAAACACACACACACACTAAACAAATGTAAAAAAACTAAAATATTTGAAATGAAGATGATTTAACTTTCGATCAAAACAAAATTGTAGTAATCCATGAGTCTGTGGGTTACCTCCAGTTTTCTATAGTTTGTTTCTCTATTCCCTTCCATTTAAGAACAACAAAGAGTTGTTTGAATGTTCCATGGCATCAGATAATGATCAACCCTTGGAAAGACTATGTCAGTGAAGTCACAAACCCATTTTACAACCTTCTCTAAGACTTCTCATGGTCTTTCTGAACAATAAGAAATGAAAAATAAGCTTTGACTCTAACCTGAGAAATAAATCAGAAATAAAGATTCTAGTGAGCCAATCGGTCCCTGGCAAGATGTGTCCCATTTACTGTTTTGTCTACCACTAAAGTCTAGTGAAAGGCATTTGGGAACAGTCAGGTTTAATGGGAAGGATGTGACAAGACAAGATTGAATTTAGCGCAGATACAGTTAGGCAGCCATTGTCAATGGTCCTATCTTTCCTAATCTACACGTTTTATCAATGTTCAAATAGACTTAAAAGTAAGATGCCTAAAATTTTGACTTCCACTCAAAACGCTAGACAAACAGAAATTAATGCATATTATCATTGCATAAAAATTGCTCCTCCTAAGGCATTTTAGATAGATGGTATTTTTTCGGGTCCTTTGAACATTCTGTCAACACTGTTATTTACAATAACTTCATAGAAGCCTAAATCTATCACATTCCTTTCCTTATAGAAAATGCAAATCTTGCTAAACATTCTGGTTTTTACAATTGTGAAAACATAACATACTGTCTGCCATTCTATAATGCTCTAAGTCGGGCTATATGACAGAAATTTTAAAAAGAAATACCACCATTTTGCTGATCATTATCATTTTTCTCTTCTGATGGTCCTGGGAATCATGTCAGATTACACCGGGATACACCAAGGCTACTTGTCATTCTTCTAAGATTTCATGATTAGGAGCCGAGGTAACAGACAGCACTGTGACATTGTGGACAATTGAGTTGCTGGATTTGGAGGCAGAATTGAATGTTGATTAGTGTCTGTTTCCTTTTTGGGAGAAGAAAGAGGATGTTAAGGTGTTCTTTTTCTTTCTTTTCCCAGATAAATGAGAGAAAAGGCAGCGTGTCATACCTAACAACTCTCTCTGCTCCATTACTTCTGGCCTAGCATCTGAGAGCAGTAAATGATTTCACTGATTAGATAATGAATCTTGAAAATTCAAGAGCTGCACAGAATACTGGCCCAGAATTGTACAGGTATTTGAATGAATGCTGGAAAATAAATTCATTTAAAATTACCAGTACTATTAAAGATGTGTATTTTGGTGCATTGATCACCATTAGTAATATGGTTAGAATGCTCTCATAATACTAGATCATTTTGATATTCATGTATGTTTTTGAAAAATCATAAATCTATCTCCATTCATGTTGATTAATAAGGATACATGCCTTTATTACTGAATATAAGCCCCTTTGGGGTTGAGGAAGTTTGTATCTCAATTAGATAAGACAGTTGAAAAGAAGTTGTAAAAGTGTAATGGTGATAGTGATGACCATAATTCCATTTCTATAATATATAAGATATGATAATATGGGGAATGAGTTGCTCCCTGGGTTTAAGGTAGACATTTTTAGAGGTATATTAACTTCTTCAGTCTACTAGTGTAGCATTTGGCAAATTGTATCCCCAGGCCAATAAATAGCACTGTAATGGTCAGGAACAAAGCAAGAAATAAGAAATGCATTATCTTCTATGCTCAAAGTGGTTACATTACCCCCATGAAATCTAGCCCAATGATTACATAATACAAAGTATTGAGAATTACTAATTTGGAACTGAAAGTGTGACACACACACACACACACATGTCTTTGGCACACTGAGGCAAATAATTAGACCACAAATGCTCAACAAGAAATGGTCAAAACTGATAGTTTTTTTTTTCATCTCATCTCTATCAGTTATATCTTTGGGAGGAAAGATGCATAATCAGGATTTCTTCACTCACTAGGACCCAACAATGAAAGAATAAATTATATATAAACACCACTTGACAAACACAGCCACAAACAAAATTAAGTGGGTGTATCTCTGCTTGCCCATGGTAAAATTGAGTCACACACCAAATCATGGTTATATTGTGATTTGCCAATGAGCATTAAATAATATAAAATAAAGATAAAATAGAGAGCAACTGAATTAAAAAGACAGAAGGGGATGAGCTTATCAGTAAAAACACGTTTGTGACAGTTTTGATGAAAAACAAGGTGATAAGGTAGTCTGAAGATAGTGATCCAAATAAGCAAAACCAAGGCTAGCAATAGAGCTGTGCAGATCAATTCTAGTGGAAGATAAGGCTTTAAGAGCCCACTTTTGAACTCCTACCATTTATAAAATGAGGATTCTGGGGGGAAAGTAGGGGGGATTCTGAGATCCAGAGCCTCAGAACAACTTGTAAAAAGTCACACTGCTGAGCAGTTACAGTAGGCTAGAAGCTCATATTGAAACTTTTTCTCTTTAGCATTAAATAACGGCAAGAAAAAGCATAAACTGAGGGTATTGCTGCCTACACATGAAGAAGCTAAGCTCTTCTGATAATTTGAAACACTCTGACTCCTTCAACACTGACAAACTCCTTCAAAGATACCATTTTATACCAGAAAAAAGTCAAAATTCCATGAATATAACACACCTCTATTTATTCCTAATTTTAAAACACAATTCTAATGTATTAGTAAATTTCCTGAAACGAACTCAACCTGCTATGTGAAAACCAGTTCCATACCTTTGTTGGTGCGCTATGTATTGAGGAAAACAAAGCAATGCTCTTTGAAGAACGTAGCTAGCAGACTGTATTATTTAATACTCCTGATAGATGATAGTCATCTTTGCAAGTGGCATCTGGCCAAGATTGTAGGTCTCAAAGAGTATCTCAACTGTGTTCAATCATTGCATCTCCCTCGATTAAAAAACCATATTGAGATTTCTAGAACCCACAGCAATCAATCTGCTTGATTAATGAGATTTTTTTAAGCTTTTTGTTTTCCTGGCACTGGCTCTCAAAAAAAAATGAGATGCTCATTTCCTAATCCATTTGTGGTTGCTAGGAAAGTGAGAGATTTGGTGATAAATATTTATTATCTTCCAATTCCTGTCTCCCTTATGGTGGGGTTATTGCTTTATTCAGTTCCAGAGCTAAGGAAAATGTATGCAATGTCATTAATAATAAACAAAGCTGTAGTGTGTGTGCAATAATGAATTAAGCTCATCCCAGCCCATCTGTGCATCACCATTCACAGGCATCTTGTCAACTGAAGGTTCTGCAGAATCCACAGGTCCTCCATCCTGTCATTATTGAAGTAATTTGTGGGAGGAGGTGAGGTAAGCCATAAAACATTATTATACAAAGTTAGTAACCTCTTTTCCCAAAGAAGCAGCTGGCTGTGAAGCAAAATTCTAGCTTTTGTTGCTTCAGGTCTAAAGCAAGTGGGGAGGATGTGGAAAAATCCACAAGGCTCAATTGATCTTGGAGAATCAGCAGAGCAGCCTCCCATGTAAATTAAGTAGTTGGGGAAGGCTACATATCAGTCTGGATTTGTTCACTTTTCCATTTTTTCACTAATTTAGAATGACTCCCTCAATGTGCTGGCAAGTCTTTTCCAAATAGCCCTTTGTGAAAGATTTCAGTCACAGCATTTCTACCATTTCCCTCCATTAATCATTCCCTAGTAAATATCACTGTAAGGTTCACTGTTCTAACAATAAAAGTTTTTTCTCTTTTACTTAAAGGCCTCCACACTTACTTGACCTATCCTTAGCATAACACGTGCCCTAGACCAGTACTTCTGATTCTGATTCAGTTGATCTGAGATTTGGCATCCCTATCAAGCCCCAAGCAATGCCAATGCTGGCATCTGCAGGCTTCTTTTTGAGAAGCAACATCTTCAGGAAGCCATCTCCCTGCCCTTGTGATTTCAACTTATCATGTAAAAGTAATAAACGGAGAAGCCTATATAAACAAAATAGCTTTTAATAATATTTTACATAGATGAATTGGATGTTTCCATCTAGAATTGCCTCTTGCAACACAAATCTTAAAAGGATATTGAGGTGAAAGCTGAAAGATCAGAGAAGCAGAGCAACCAGCCACAAGTTCTTACCTCTATGAAATCCTCAGCCTAAAGAGAGTGAGTTCCTGTTTCCTCATGCCTTATATATCTTTCTCTGCCCTGCCATATTACTTCCTGGGGTTAAAGGAGTGTGTCACCACTGCCTGGTTCTGTTTTTGTCATGTAGCCCAGTGTGGCCTTGAACTCACAGAGATCCAGATGGATCTCTGCTTCCCGAGTGATAGGATTAAAGGTGTGTGCCACCACTGCCTGACCTCTATGTTTAATTTAGTGGCTCGCTCTGTCCTCTGATCCCCAAGTAAGCTTTATTGGGGTACACAACATATCACCACAGCATCTCAATTGTTTCTCCTTATATTACAACATCCTGTAACCCCACAGTCAGGGAAGTGCCACAAACTAATAAATACTGAAGTGCCCTTATGAGTGTTAATGCCATAAGAGGGTTCTTCTAGTGTTTGTTTACAGAATGCTTTCTTTTCATCTAGTTCACAAGATCCCTAAAGCAGCAAGAATCACGTACTACTCCCTTACTTTATCAAGCTGTCAAAAAACAATCCAACTAACATTTCTGAATACCTACCATATGACTGATGCTATGCTGAGCCTTAAAATAATAAGAAAAAGAATTTAACAGAAAGGGTAATGCTCTCCCTGAATCACTTAGATATAGTATGTTTCAGATAGCTAAATAAATACAACACTGGGCAGATATGATCATTTTGTGATATAAAGATAAATGTATTAATTTTCAATTTTAGTCTTTTAAATTCAAATCATCTCCTATGCCCATACAAGTTTTTTAATTCTTTTGAAATTGTGAATAAACTTCAAGGACCACAGCTCTTTTGTGAATCCAATGCTTCAGTCTGTTTATTATAGAGAAATAAATGACAGCAAATCAAATGACCACATATAAACAAATGAGGAAAATGAAAATAACAAAAACTGTATTCTTAATTCTTGAGAAGATTTGACAGCTGTAATATAGATGCATTCTATACCACTGAAGTGGAAAACTTCTAGAAACAATTCATCTAAAAAGATGTTTTCTTTTACTTGTTACTTAGCAGTTTAGTCACACAAGGTTAAAAAATATAATTTCCATATTCCTTATCTAAGGGGACTCAATCAAGCAAGACTCCTTTCAACCTTCATTGGGATGAAAAGAAACAGATGTTAGAAACATCTGTCCTACTTCAAAATAATAATAATAAAACTACTGTGATAGCAAAGGCAGCTCTGGGTCACTCTATGAGACTTTAGTCACAACAGAAAGGTGTTTTAAAGACAGTTACTGTGGTTAGAATCAAGAAGGATACAGCTCAACATTTTAATTACCAACCTGCAAACCTAACTATTGGTCTTTTCTATCCCATCCCACAACATTAGCACTGATATTCCAACTGAAACTTTCTTATTTGCCTTTTGGGGAACTGAAAAAATGCCTGAATACTTGACATTTTTGGTGCAGCAACAGTGACATCCAGTGGGTAGCAAGATTACCCCAAAATTCTTTCTAAACTCAGTAGAGGGTTAGTATATTCCCAAAACTGTTGCTGGCTACCATGGCCGTGCCATATGAGAATCATACATTTTTTAACTCCCTTGAGATAACAATCTATTTTGTTATTACAGGAGTTAATAGAGAAAGAAAAGTTGCATCTTGTCTGATTGGCCAAGATATTGCTACAGTTTCATCCACAGTTGATGCTGCTTGTTCCAACAATAAATAAATAACTCAGAAAGTTCTTATTTTGTAAGCAATATTCTTTCAATATTTGCTTTGCTTCTTAGTGAGTTATTTGATCACCTGAAATACTTCCAATTACCAAAAACTTCCTAAAGTTTAAGGAAAGAAATTCAAATGTTGAGTTTTTTATATATATTTTCTTTATGTATATATATACATATATATACAAATATATATTGTATATGAGCATATATTTGCATGTATTTGCATATGTCATATATATCTATATAAGCTTACATTTTGTGTTGGGTTAGTAGTTAGCAGAGTTATATAAAACAAATACAATGTTCATGGATTTTTCAGACCTTGTTTTAGTCATCTGTTTCTCAAGCTATTGCTCCCATTTCAATGTTAAGCCTCTAAATATACTTCAATATAATTTCTGGGAAACAGACAGCATAGAAGTTCAATCATTTTGGAGAAAATACTTGTTTCCCAGATACGAATTCCTCAGGCTTATTGGGAACAGGTTAATTGCCTAGACCCTGGGAAGCTATCAGAAGAGCTATGGACATCACTGAAATTCCTTGGAGGGTAGAATTAAATTTTAAGGTGTTCTGTGGAAGAACACTGTTACTACATGAAAAATGTCAAATACTCAGGCTTTCTTTTTCCAGTGAATTCACTTCATCAACCCAAATGGTAGAGGATGGGAACGCAGGGACTCTGAAACAAATAAGAAACACTCAGTAATTTATCTGGATACACCTCAAAAAAATTGATCCATCAAAAAAGATCGGATTTACTACATAGACTATGAAATTTTATGTAATTTTAAGTCAGTAGGAAGGCTCATATTCATGGGCTCTGCCATTAACACAGCACTCTTTATAAGGCATTAGAATAAGCCCATTAAGTTTTTTAGACAAACTAAATAACATTGTAAGATATACATGTAATTAAAGGTAAATAAACTCAGAAAAATGCATGGAAACATTAAACAAAATGAGAGCCACTCCCAAGATATTTAATCTGTTGAGCTCATTCTGCCCAGCATCACAGCTATGTAGCATGGGAAATATGGTCGTTCTGGACTGATGTATTTTAAGTGTAAACTGTATAGCAGATTTAAGGCAATAGTAAAGAATATAACATTATTAAATCATACAGCAAAATAAAAGCCATACTGACAAGCCTGAAGCTAATGTTATATTTTCTGGGGAAATAATGAAAGCTTTGGTCAAAAGTAGGCAAAGATGCCCAGTTCATCAATTCTGTTCAATATAGTATGACATCTAGAGAGGGCAATTACACAAAAGAAATAAATGACATCCAAACTAGAAAGGAAGGAGCAAAACCATGACATGACTTCTATACACACACAAAAAAAACTCTAATGTCTTCACTAAAAACCACATGCTAAAACTACTAAATGCAGTAAGGTAGCTGAGTACTAAAAACAATCAGTATTCCTTCTATACATTAACAATGAACTACGTGAAAAAAATAAACACACATACACACAAACAAAACTCTCTTTGGCTAGGCATGGTGGCACATGCCTTTAATCCCAGCACTTGGAAGGCAGAGGCCAGCCTGGCCTACAAAGCGAGCTCTAGGATAGCCAGGGCTACGCAGAGAAACCCTGTTTCAAAAAACAAAAACAAAAAATTAATTAATTAATAAATCAGAAGAAACAAGGTACATACTTCCAAAAGCAACTTGGGAATAAGTCTAATTAAAAAATGA
>LZPO01097106.1:640197-650314 GCA_001675575.1 Neotoma lepida
AATTAGTTAATTAATTTAAAAAAATGAGGGCTTGTAAGAAAGTTCTGTGCATACAGCCAAGTGCCACCAACTCTGACAACCTGAGTTTGATCTCCAGTATACACACAGTAGAAGTAGAGAAATGACCCCCACAAGTTGTCCTCTGACCTGTGCATGTACGTGTGTGCACAATATGTAAAAACTGATTAAGCAATTTTAAGTAAAAGATCTACACACTTTAAACTATAAAACACTGAAGAAAAAGTGAGGAAAGAAAAGTAAGTGGGAATATATCCCACACCCATGGATTCAAAGAATGTTATTTATACTACCTAAAGCAATCTATATAGATTTAGTATGATTCCTATCAAAATATCAGTGATATTCCTCACATAAATAGAAAAAATCTAAAATCCTTATCTATATATAATAGATCTTAAATAGCCAAAGCATCCTTGAGCAAGATGGAAGTTGAAAGCATCATACAACCTTAGTTCAAAAGATATCATAAAGCTATAGTAATCAAAACTACATTGGCTGGGCATGGTGGTGCATACCTGTGCGCTTAACATTTGGGAGACTAAGGCATGGGGATTGCCATTAGTTCCAGGCCATCCAGGGCTACACAGTGAGTATGGGGCTAGTATCATCTAAACCCTGTTGCCCTTGGCCCCCAAAAGTAAAAACACTGTGTAGTGGTATTTGCTCTGCCCATGACCTTGGGCTATATGGCCTGAAGGAGGCAGTGCTTCTTGCTGCTGTATGTGACCTCTTAAAAGGAAAGGGAGAGGGGGTCACGAGGGCCCTTCTCCCTGCGTCCTGCTTCCTGGTGTGATCAAACAGCCAGGTGGATTCACTCCAGGTCAGATCAGAGGACAACTTCAGTCTACTGCTGTCTACTCGGTTCTGTATTCATGAGTGTGTTTCCTCAAATTATATCCTAATAAATTCCCTAATATTCCTTAAGCAGACTCCCGTGGATTTCTCGCTTTATCTGGTGTCCAACAGTCATATACAACGGTAAGAAGCACCGCCTCCTTCGGACTGGTATAGCCCAAGGTCATGGACGGAGCTAGTACCACTACAATGCTGTATCTTCAAAATCCAGATCTTAGCTTGACTCCTGTAATTGGCATAGCCACACATTATCACTGACCTGGCTAAGAAAAGCCTGACACCAAAGGGGTTTGACTCCAACATCCACTAGTGAGTTGGGCTGGCCGAGGAACTGTCTAACTTCATAAGTCAATTAAATAGTAAGAGAGAAATCATGGCAAGAAAAGATTGGACCCAAAATAATGACTTCACACTCAAACCCACACAGTGACTACTCTCAAGAGACAACTTGGCAAAGGAATTATAGCACATTGCTCACAGGATCACTGAGGGAAGACAAGCCCCGGTACCCTTAAACACATTGAGAACATTATATAGGGTGAAATAAACAAGGTGCAAAAAAACAAATACCGTATGAACTCACTCACATGTAGAATCTGCAAAAAGATCTCATAAACATACAGTAAAATGATGGTTACCAGAGGCAGGGTTGAGATGGATAGCAGAGAGATGTCAGTCAAAGGTTAAAATTTTTTAGTTAAATAGAAGGGATAAGTTCAGGAGATCTGTTGTACAATATGGTGATTATAGTTAATAATATATTGCAAACTTGAAAATGGTAAGAAAATGGGGTAAAGTGTTTTTACCACAAAAATGATAACTATGTGAGGAAACACATATGTTAATTAGCTGGAGTTAGTCATTTAATGATGCACACATCATTCAAAAGATGATGTTGTACACAGTAAATAGAAACAACTTTATGACAATATAAAAATAAAACTTAAGAGATGCAAAAATAATTAATATCTTGATTACATGATAAAATGACAGGATTTCAGATGTACTTGGTTAAATAAAATACATTATCAAGATGATTTCAGGGGCTGGGAATGCAGTTCAGTGGTAGAGCACTTTCCCAACACATGCAAGACCACAGGTTCAATGCCCAACATAGAAAGTAATTACATTATAGATTTATTCTCATTTTTAATGTGGCTACTAAAATTGTTTAAATGCAGATGTGCTATGTGTTACACCTCTATTAGATAGCATTGCTCAAAGTAATATGCATGGATGAACACATATTAGTTTATAAAAAAAATCTTCACAGATAACTAATACACTGTTATCATCTAATATATTTATCTACTCCTCATCTGCCCTGAGGATGTTTCTTGCTTTTTAAATTCACATGAATTATTTAAATATATTTAAAACTAAAATTAGTAAATACAATTTCTGCTGTACAAGATAGAGAGGCATAATTCAATGGTTAGAGATATAGATCACAAAGCAAAAGTAACCAAAGTCCAGTTCTAGGCCTGCCCTTTATGAGATGGACAATGACAAGTAAGTTATTCAAGCCGTTTGTGTCTGTTTCCTTAAGTGGAAAATTGAGTAAGTGAATATGTTGAGGAGTACTACTCATATTAAATCACTCATGACAGAGGCTATCAATTACAAAACATTATTATTAAGTAGACATCTGCTTTATTCTTTATTGACAGCTTAAAGATGAACAATGAACATGTGATACCTCCAAATATTCTGGGAACTTTGAGAGGCATTGACTATATATACCTTTAAATAACATAATTTATATAATAAGCTTCTCTGAGGAAATAAATTATTTGCAATGTTGATTAAATCCATAATCTAGTCTTTTTTCTATAAAGTCATCTTTTCCCTTTCCTTTAAGTGCTATCTTGTAACACCTAGATTTTCCATCCTCACTACTCAAGAATAAAGCTCATCCATTTGAACCCTTTACTGTTCCATATGGGTCTAAAACGCAGTTCCTACCTGATTTCCCTTCTGATCCAAAGCATTCCTCCTTCCTAAGTACATACACCCCCTTTCAGTTCTGGTACAAATTTCCTGTCTCTCTCACAAATCTCTCCATCTACTTCAGCCTGCCTTGTCCTCCTTCCCAAATCCTCACAGTTCTCATTCATCCAATTAATGTTTCTTGCCTGCTTACATAAGAATCAGGATCTGAAATACAAAAAAAAGAGACAATGTGACCATCAGAAGATGGAAAGATCTCCCATGCACATGGATCAGTAGGGTTAATATAGTAAAAATGGCCATCCTACCAAAAGCAATCTACAGATTCAATACAATCCTCACCAAAATCCCAACATGACTCTTCACAGAAATTGAAAGGACAATTTTCAGCTTCATATGGAAACACACACACACACACACACATACACACACATACACACAAAAAAAACAGAATAGCTAAAACAATCCTGAATAATAAAAGAACTGCTGGAGGCATTACCATCACTGACCTTATATTGTGCTACAGAGTTATAGTAATAAAAACAGTGTGGCATTGGCACAAAAACAGACATGTTGATCGATGGAATAAAGTCAAAGACCCAGACATTAAGTCCACACACCCATTGTCACATAATTTTTGATAAAGAAGCCAGAAATACACACTGGAAAAAAAGACAGAATCATCAACAAATGGTGCTGAGAAAAATGAATATCTGTGAATAGAAGAATGCAAATAGATCCATACTTATTACCCTGCACAATACTCAACTACAAGTAGATCAAAGAGCTGAACGTAAGATCAGATATACTGAATATGACAGAAGAGAAAGTGGGAAATAGCCTTGAACTCCTGACACAAGAAAAATATTTCTTCACCCCCTCACCTGAGATGGGTAGCTCAGGGGTCTGGACTGACCAGCTTGGCTATCATCCCACAAGATCTCCAAGACTTGTGGCAGCCACAAGGTATCCCAAAGGAGTTCTGGTGAGGATCCAGTGATGATGGTGTACCAGAAACCAGAGGCCTTGAACCAGACTAGTGACTCATTACAATAAACATTTGTCAGTAAAACTGATGGGACAAAGAGGCATATGGCACACTGAAACTTCCAGTGCCACCAAGACAAATGAACAGGTGATGGAGAGGCACGAAAGAAGGAGAAGCAATGAGATTTTTCTGTTGTGGTGGGTTTTGTTTAGGTTTGGTTTGGTTTTGGGGTTTTTTTGTTTTGTTTTTGTTTTTGCTTTTGTTTGCTTGCTTGCTTACTTTGATTTGTGTCCTTATATATGGGGGTGTGTGTCAGGGATGAGGGGAGGATACGGGGGGACTGGGAGGTGAACAGAAATGGGGTGCATGATGTGAAACTCTCCAAGAGACAATAAAGAAATTAAAAAATAAAAAAATAATAAAAGAAAGTCTTTCTGAACAGAACACCGTTAACACGGGCACTAAGACCAACAATTAATAAATGGGACCTCATGAAACTGAGAAGCTTCTGCACCACAAAGGACACTGTCATTCAGACAAAACAACAGCCTACAGAATGGGAAAAGATTTTTACCAAGTATACATCCTACAGAGGGCTAATATCCAAATACGTAAAGTACTTCAAAAACTAGATATCAAGAAAACAAAAACCCAATTAAAAATGGGATACAGATCTAAACAGAAAATTCTCAAAAGAGGAAACTCAACTGGCTGAAATGTTTAACATCTTCAGTCATTGGGGAAATACAAATCAAAACTATGAGATTTCATTTCACACTCATTGGAAAAGCCAAGATCAATAAAAACAAGTTACAGCTCATATTGGCGAGGATGTGGAGTAAGGGGAGTATTCATCCACTGCTGGTGGAAGTGCAAACTTGTACAGCCACTATGGAAATCAGTGTGGCAGTTCCTCAGGAAGATGGGAATCCAGCTACTGCAAGATCCATCTCTACCACTCAGGCATATACCCAAAGGACACTTCATCCTACTATAGAGACACTTCCTCAATCATATTCATTGCTGCTCTGTTCATAAAAGCCAGAAATTGAAGCAATCCACATGCCCATCGACAGATGAATAGATAAAGAAAATGTGGTACATTTACACAATGTAGTATTACTCAGCCATTAAAAAATGAAATCATAAAATTCATAGCTAAATGAATGGAACTAAAAAAAAAGTCATCCTGAGCAAGATATCCCAGACCTGTAAAGATAAATATGGTATGTATTTTCTTATATGTGGATATTAACTGTTAAGTCAATGATAAGCAAGCTACAATCTATAGAGCCAAAGACAGTGGGTACAGAATAAGGGACTGGGGGTATAGATAGATCTCATTAGGAAAGGGAAATAGAATAGTTATGGGTGGACAAGGAGGAGAGACTGGATTGGGGTATCAAACAGGGAGAGAGAAGGAAGGGCGACTGACAGAAGGGATAAGGAAAGAAACAGCTAAAATCAAGGGGCATATGAGGCGCAGTATGGAAACCTAACACAGTAGAAGCTTTCTAAAATATATAAATATATGAAAGTGATATAAATGAAATCGCCAAATAATGAGGGAGACAGAGAGCCCCAACAGGCCATCAAATTGTCACCAAATTAAAGCTTCCAGAACTGTGAATAGGTTACTGCTAATTGAGTTTTTGGCTGAAGGGGTTCCATGGGAACCTCCACACAACCTAAGCTGTTGTCAAAGCTATAGATGGCTCTCCACAAACTGTTGCCAAGGCCCCATTGCTGAAAATAACACCTACATGACCCATTGAATGTGGGAAATTATAGCTGGTGCCCACATAGAGCCTTCACACCTATTGACTAATGTTCATGGTACTGGAAGGTATTCTGCACACTATCAAAGGAGGGAGAAGGTAAACACCAACTCATTTATAAACCCTTTGATCAACAATGGTGTCCTGCCTGCAATACACACTAGTGAAATGATGGCACAAAGCTTGTGGGAGCAACCAACCATTATCTGGTTTGACACAAGATGGAATCTATACCTAATGCTGCTTAGGTGACCAAAAACCTGAGACTAGATAGTACAGGGACCTAGGAGAAAACCAAATACTATTGTTCTACTAAAGAAATATAGCAATAAAATGACTCCTGATGACATTCTGCTGGACTCATAGATCAGTGTCTTGCTCAGTCATCATCAGAGAAGCTTCCTCCTCCAGCAGATGGGAACAAATACAGAGACCCACACCCAGAGTATACGCGAAGAGTGAGAGACCTTAGAACACTTAGCCCTAAACTGAATGTCTCTCTCAAATTCCTCCCCTTAGGGCTCACGGAACCCTGTGGAAGAGGTGGCTGAAAGAGTGTAAGATGAGGCCGAAAAGACAGCTCAGTGGTTAAGAGCCCTGGCTGATCTTCCAGAGGATCCAGGTTTGACTCCCAGTACCCACATCATGCTCGCTACCATCTGTAATTCTAGTTCCAGAGGATCTGATGGCCTCTGTATGCATTTGATACACAGACATATATGCAGGCAAAACACCCATACACATAAAATAAAAATAAATAAATAAACAAGTCCTTTAAAAAAAGAGTATAGGAGCCAGATGGGATGGAGGATACCAAGGAAAAACACCTTCTAAACACAGCAGAACCAATGCAGGTAAGAACTCACAGAGAGCAAGGCAGCATGCACAGGGCCTGAATGGCTCTGCATCAGATAGGATCTCAGTGCTGAGAGGAAAAGTGAATATATGCCTCTACCCCTGACTCAGAAGTTATCTTCAGTTGTTAACTACCTGCAAATAAAAAAATTAGTTTTCTCCAAGTGAGTCTCCCTGGGGAAACAAACTATTCTTAAGGGTAGGCTTCATGCCCAGCAGTAGATGGTCAAGAGAAAATAAACTCAATGGCATGATTGGAGGTTCTCTGTATCATAATGTTATGCCAGGGCTTTTATTTAATCTTACAAGTCCTTTGCATATTTATTATGGCTTTAGGTGTTGCATTTTTATGGGATTCCTGTGTGTGTGTGAACATGTATGTCTCTGTGTGTGAACATGTATGTCTCTGTGTCTATAAGTGTTTCTCATGTTCTTTTCCTTCTGTTTGTTTTGTCCTATTGGATTGATTTGTTTTGTTTTATCTTGTATTTTATTATTATCTCTTAGATGCCTATTTGTTTCTAATGTGAGACAGAAAGGGGGTGGATCTGAGTGGGAGGGAAGGCGGGGGAGAAACTGGGAGTAGTCAGGGAAGGGGAACCCTTAATTAGAATATATTGTGTGGAAAAAGTCTAGTTTCAGTAAAAATATTTTTTAAAAAATCACCAGAGAAATGAGACATAAATCAGGGAACTAAAGAATTCATTTAGTCACGTGCTTGTGCTTTGATTGAAACTACTAAGTATGTCCTTCATGCCCTAATAAGCACTCCAGCATCAATCACACTACTAAATTTGTAATGAGACTGTAAGTGCTGGCTGAACAAATAAATATAAGCAATATTTTTTGTCATTTAGATCCCATCTTTCTCTCACATTCTCTACCACTTTGGCCTCCCAAGATCTAACTTTTGCTACTCATTATTACGTGGAATAGAAGAAAAATAACCTTATTTATATGACATAAGCCATACCCCAGCTCACAAACCTATTGTGATATTTAGTGTTAATTCTCAACTGACTGACTCTAGGATCACCTAGGAGACAAGCTTCCCCCAGGCATATCTGTGAGGTACTGTCTAGGTTAGGTTAACCTCTGGGCATGCTTGTGTGGCTTTATTTTAATTGTGCTGGGGACTCAGCAAATGTGAGTAGCATCATTGCCTGGCTGGGTTCTTGGTCTATGTAAGTAGAGCAAGGGAATTATGGAAGAGCATGCATTCATCCCTCTCTGCTTCCTGATTGTGGGTGTGATGTGAGCAGTTGCTTCAAGTCCTTGATGCCTTGACTTCCCCACCACAATAGACTATTTTTTTATTTTTATTGAAAATAAAATTATTTTCTGCAATATATTTTGATCAAGGTTTTCTCTCCCTCATCTCTTCCCGGATCCTCCATATGTCCTCACCAATCCAACTCCATAACTTCTTTTTCTCTCTTTAGAAAACAAACCAGTATATAAAAAACAAATAACCAGAATAAAATAAAACAACAAAAAAATTAAAAAGCATGAAAAACACATACACATAGAAACATAGGACTGATACAATATGAACTCACAGGGACTATATATAATCTTTAACCGTGAGCTAGATGAACTCTCTCCCTCTTAAGTTGCTTTCTTGAGATATTTCATCAAAGCAATAGAAGAAACTAAGACACCGACAAACCATATACTATGAGGCAAAGTGTCATGTAAGCATAAGATACTGACCCATAGGTCTTCACTTCTTTAAGACTCAGCAACTGTCTCCAAAGTGTTAGTTCATAGCTGTTCTAAAAAACAAATGTAGTTCAAAAACACAAATATAGTGACTGTTGACAGTTTCATATAGATTTTTGTCTTAATCCCATTTATATACTCATACATATTTTGTCTTCTAAAATAAGGTCATAAAAAATCTAATAACTAGAAGCTGGAGAGGTGGTTAAACAAGAGCACTAGCTGCTCTTCCAGAGAATCCAGGTTCAATTCCCAGCACTAACATGGCCACTCACAAAACTATGTATATCTCCAGTTCCAGGGGATCTGATGCCCTCTTTTGGCCTCTGGTGGTACTGAACGAATGTGGACCCATACTGCAAAATACCCCATACATGTAAAATAATCATTTTTTAAAACATTAGCCGCCGGGCAGTGGTGGCCCACACCTTTAATCCCAGCACTCGGGAGGCAGAGGCAGGCAGATCTCTGTGAGTTCAAGGCCAGCCTGGGCTACCGAGTGAGTTCCAGGAAAGGTGCCAAAGCTACACGGAGAAACCCTGTCTCAAAAAACCAAAAAACATTAGCAATAATCAAGAGGTAGTATGGACTCTTGGTTGCCTTCCTCCTTTGGAAGCTTGCATGGTTGAGTTAAATTGTAAAAACTAGTTAATAATGAGCCTAAGCCATAGACCATACAGTTTTTAATTAATTTTAATTAATATTAAGCCTCTGAGTGATTATTTTATAAGCGGCTACAGGACAGCAGGTGGGAGAGATTCATCTGGGCTGACAAATGTTCCCTCCAAGAGCCAAAGATCAAAACTCCCAACACCAGGCATGAGAAGTCCTCTTTTGAGATATTGGTCAGGGTTATCCCAGAGACTCCCAAGATATATTGGATTATTGCTATTGCCCTAGGTTGCCCCGTAGAGGTGAAAAGTAAGTTCCTATTGCTAACAATACTATGCCTTTCAGACACAGGGCTAAGAAGCCCCTAAGCTGGAACTGAGGCCTCTACCCTAAGGATTAATTTTCATGGTACCAATTAGTATGTTTCTTACTTGACATTGTTCTTGTTGGTTGTAGTTCCATTTTTGTTTATGTTATTACCTTTTGTTTCTCCTGGACAATACTTGATAATCATTTTTATTGTATATAGTTTGCATTAGGGTTAGAACTTTCTTACTTAGACAAAAAGGAGAAATGCAGTGGTATTTGCCCTGCCCATGTCCTTGGGCTATATGGTCCGAAAGAGGCAGTGTTTCTTGCCTTTGTACATGACCTCTTAAAAGGAAAGGGAGAGGGGTCACATGTTTCCTTCTTCCTTCTTCCTGGCCAGGTGCATTCGCTCCCGGACAGAACAGAGGACGACTTCAGCTGTTTACTTGGTTCTGTATTCATGAGTGTATTTCCTCAATTTATATCTTAATACATCCCTATTATCCATTAAACAGACTCATGTGGATTGATCTTAACAGGTATAAGGACAAATGTTTAGATTGCTAGAAATTATGCTACTTTAGTAAAGTGGTAGTTGTGGGTTATCCTCCAAGATCCATGACTTCACTAGCACTGAGTAGTTGGCTAGGTTTCTAGAACCAGGCATGGTTTCCCTCTTGTTGAGCAGATATTTAGTTAGATTAGAGAGCTGTTGGTTACTGCCAAGGTATGTATGCCACTATTGTAATCTTAGGATTATTGTGCCATGCTGGTTATTGATGTAGTTCACAGGCAACAAGAACAATGTCAAGTAAGAAACATACTAAATGTCTAGATCATAGGTAAATAGCAAATTGCAGAGATTACTCCAATAGCTGTCCTATCCTGAAGAATCTAACTCTAGTACCTAATATGTTCTTAGCTAAGATATGAGAGGATTATAACTATAACTATCTAGACTTCAGTCCCATCAAAGACCTGAGAAGGGAAATGATATTACCTGAGTAAGTAGGAAGTATAAACAACT